>JAPYZE010003073.1:11399-40484 GCA_030522805.1 Leptomastidea abnormis | reverse complement strand
TATATATATATATATATATATATACATACAAAAAGTCTCAAAACACTGACGCGGTGGCTACAACTGTTATAACTAGCAAGAAAGAGAAAGAAGAGTTTTAAAGAGCGAGACGCAATGATTATACATCCAAAAATAAAATTCAATCTTTTTTTTTTCTCTTCGGAAGAAGTCGCGAGATTATGTTAGTGTACGTGTGAATGTAAGGTAGTGATATATACTGAAGGAAATCAACGGTAAACTTATTACATATATACACCAAGGTCTTCAAATTAAAAGAAAATAAAAAAGAAGTATGATGGGTATTACGAAAGCCGGTTACCTGTTAGAGTCATATCCCTTGAAGATGATAATGCTCTCCTCCTTCTTCTTAGAAGAAGAGCTTTTTCTTTTACGGCCGGTTCGTCATAATTATGTCTTGATGGTTACACGATTCTCTTCACTTTTTTTTTTAATTACGTTCCACAATGTTAAAACCGTAGATGAAAAGAAGAAAAATGAATAAAGTAATAAGCTAGTTTAAAAAAAAAAAAGAAAGAATGAGAGAGCTTGCAAGCTCGGTAATCGACGCGAGCAAAGAAAACACACTGACTGATAACCACCCCTTAGTAAAACTCCACTTATTCTTCTTCTTCTTCTCCTAATTTAAACACTTTCGTACTTGTTGGTCTCCTAATTACTTTCGACACAACACACCTGGATTTATTATTATTATAACACAGCGCGCCACTTTCGTCAAATAGTATACTACCGGCTGGAACTTGTAGTAATAGTAGACGATGATGATGATGATCGTATAGTAGGTGGTAGTAAAGTGGTGGTAAAGAAAAAAAAATAAAGAAAAGAGAGAGAGAGAGAGAGAGAGAAAGAAAGAGAGAGGACGTTGCGGGCAGTCGACCGCGAGGAAAGATAGTGCGCAGCCCACCGTCTTACACCGCACGACGCGGAATCTGACGGAGAAGCCGCGGCAAGCAAGTATACCGCGGATCTCTCGATCTTCTACTCTAATACTGTATATGCTATATACACATATATATACGTAAGTATAGGTACGGTTTAAATGTGTATATATATATATATATATATATATATATATATATATATATATATATGCATACGGAAACCACACGGATGAAGATATGTATATATGAATACTACTATCGAGAGGGGGCTCTGTTCTAAAAGCGTCGCAAGACGCGCCGAGATAGAATATATATACATATACTTTTGCTTTTTCTTTATTTCTCTCTCTCTTTCTCTTTGGTTATACATCCCTCCTTATGTCTATCTGTTACCTTTGGTTTTCAAATTACTTTGATTCTCATTTTTTTTTCCTTTTTAATTTTTCACTTAAGTAGTACGGTTTTTTTAAATATCTTCAAATTTTAATTCCTTTTTCTTCTATATTCTTGTAATTTTTTTACTTTTTTTATAAAATATCTACTTTGAACAAGTATTTCTTAAGTATCGTGCTGTTTTTGCTAATTTTCACTTACCTGAAAGATTAATTGCTTAGATTTGTTATTTGAAGTGTTAATTTAATTGTGATGCGAAAATTATAGTGCATTATTAATTTTCTTATTTTTAAAGATTACCATGAAGTGTAAACTTTTAAGCTTTTTAAAATTTTGTAATTGTAAATTATTCATTTATTTTATAAAATTTTGTGTTATTATTTTTTATTTTAACTAATTAATTAATTAATTAATTAAAATGAATATTTGTAAAAGGATTAGAATTACTAATCTAGAAGAAAAATTTTCAGGATTCAAAATAATTAAACAAAATGTTTTTTGGTCTCTTAAATTATTATTTATTGTGTAATATTGTTTATTAACATTTTAAACAATCTTTTGAGCAATAAATATATTAAATACAATTTTATTTATTTATATTTATAAATATATAACATTAATAAATTTTCATAAAATTTATAATATATATTTCTTTTCAAGAAAATTTTTAACAATATTGTAAACTTTAAGCATATAACATTAAATCATTCTGGAACAAAAATTACATTTAAAAACATATCGAAGATTCATGAAAATTTATACAATAAAAATCAAATTACATCCTCATATCCAAGTTACTTGTAAAAAAGCACTTTGTATTTTCATCTCATTTTATTTTATATAAATACTTACAATTATTGTCGCATATAAATTAAACAATTAATTTTGAAATTATGTTTAATTATATCAATGTATAATTAAACATTTATTATTCTAAATTATATATCAAAGCATATATCTTATAAAATAAATTATTTTATAAAGATTAAATTAAGTTTTTATTAAAAGAGGATGTTAAAAAATATCAGATATTTGGTCCGTTCAAATTCTAATGCACAAATCTTACGTAATAAGAAAAAAAAATCATCCAAAGTATCATTTTTATCACCTTCATAAAAAAAACAATCTCGATTAAATTTTTAAGTTTAAACGAATATCAAATATTTAAAAAAGAGAATCAAACCAAAAAAAAAAAACATTTGCAACATTTTATCCATGAAAAATTAATTAGCTACGCGAGCATCTCAAATCTAATTGAAAAAATGTATACAAATCTCTATACGAAGTAGAAAAAAAAAATACGAGGGCCAAAACGTCAATGCATTCTTAACATTCTCCTTTAGAAAACATGGAAAATAAGAGAAAGAATAGAACAAGAAAGATACGACAGCACACCGATTTCTCATAATCATCCTCATAATCTTATAACATCACCATAACAACAAATTATCATCATAATCATCATGAACGTTTCCTTCTCCAACCAGGTAACCATCCCATAATTTCCTGTTGCACATATCTATAAAGCAATAACGCAATAATCGGTACCGCAAGTATTTCCTTTTTAAACAAATAAAGATACATCGCAGCCAATAATAGTCCAACATCCGTAAAATAACCAAGCACAGTGCGCACCTTTCTTTCAGCTTCAACGCTTAAAATTGCATTTCTCACCTCGCCATCTCTACCCTGATCCCTACCTGTAGACAATCTTCTTAACCGATCATTTCTATCATCCAGAGCTCGTTGTAACCTTTCAATTTTCGCCTCGGTTGGTGTTGCAGCTCTGGATCGATCCCTTGAACTCGCTCTAGACGAAGCTTTCGACCTTGTTCCACGTTGCCTTGGTTCTCGCGTTTTCGAAGAGGACCTCGATTCTGGTGCTACAGTTCTCTCCCTCGAGACATTTCTTGACCTTGGCATTGGTGATTCGTTTCTCGAAGGTGGTCTGCTACCACTTCTGACATTTCTATTGTCCTGTCTTCTACGCGTAGGTGTTGTACTTCTGGAATCGCTGGTACTGTTTTTCCTCTGTCTATTGCCAACAATTACACCATCGCTAATTGGCCTCTGTTCCCTTGAACGACCTCTCGTACTCACTGATACGTCAGAGTCACTTTCATTCGTACGATTCGATAAACTACCACGTCTTGAACTACGTTCCGATTGTAATATCGGCATTGCTCTTTGTATTGGTATGGATGGTATAACAGGTGGTATTGGTGTTATTATTTTAGCTGATGTTGCATTATTGTGAGTTGAGAGAAGAGGTACAATAGGAGCTATTGGTTCTATTATTTTTCCTGGTGTTGGAAGTAGTTTTTCCTTACTGGTTAAAGATTGATTACTTGGTACAGGTGATGCAACTCTCGTATGAGATGGACTTTCGTATGATCGATTTCTTAATTCACGATCACGACTTAGGGAACGTTGTCGAAAATCTGGATGAGCATATTGACGTACAATTTCGGTGTAATGACTTACTACAGCCATTTTTTCTTCGTGTTCTTCTTCTGATTCTTCAGTTGAATGAGTTTTTGAACCTTGACGCATTTGTTTTCGTTTGGTTACAGCTGCTTCACCTGCTGATATAACAGCTTCTTTGTCGGAATCCGTATCAGATGTCATCTTGACTGGTGATGCTGGTGTTGGTATTGATATGGGTGTTGTGGATGGTATAACTGTAGGTGATGGAATTGGTGTAGTTGTTGATAAGGATATGGATATTGTTGGTGGTGGTGGTGGTGATAATGGTCTTGTGGGTATTGATGGTAATGTTGATGTGAGTGTTGGTACTGATGCTGTCGTGTAAAAGTCTATTGTTGGTGTGGCACTTCTGAAGTCTTGATTCGACAGCGACCTGAGAAATTAATTGAATTAAATTAATCTCATGTAAAGTGTTTATTTAACTGAATAATATAGTCTTACCTATTAGACAGGGTCACACTGTTGTCATCATAAGGTGGCAGAGATTTGCGAACAGGTTTCTCTGGTGGCACAGGTCGACCAAATTGATTAACGGGTATGGGATCGTTATCAGTACGTTTCTTCAATATCGATTTAGGCATCGAAGAACCATTTGGAGAAGTTGGAGACAAATTCGTTGGCGACAGGTCCATTCGATCAGGTATGGATGACGAGACATCGATAATTGGAGGTCTGTGTGGTGGAACTGGTGGTGGCTGATCGTTATCTGTGTGAAGTACCATACGACCACGTGGATGGTACGTGTCCTCCTCTTCTAATACTGGAATTGCCATTATTCTGGCTTTTAATTGTTTAAGATCCTCGCTGTCATCACTTTCGGCTTCAGATGAAAGACCCGATGTTTCGATACTGTCTTCAGCAAGAATTTCATTGGTGTCGGGAGCAACTTCATCGTACTGCTCTTGGATTATTTCTTTTAGTGGTTCCTTTAAAAGAAATTTGAAACAATAAAATATAAGATTAAAAAAATTAGTTCAACAAATATAATTATGTTCCACTCTTACCTTAACTTTAACATCCGGTATCTTCAACAACTCTTCCCTCCTAATGTTCTGACTATTCTCCTTATCAATAAGCGCAGCCATAGACTCCTCATTACTGAGATCAATACCAGGCTCGTGCCATCTGCGCAAGCGTTCAGAACTACCGGCTTGTGGATTCCAAGGCTGCTCCGCCTTTCTTGCAAGTTGCTCATCACTTGTTGGTAAATTCGGATCTGATATGGCACTTTGCGTTGCAATAGCGCCAAGAACAGCAGGTGACGGCCTTAGCAATTGATTACCCACAACCCCTGTAGTCTTAGCCTCGCCCTCACTCGATCGTCTTCTATCGCGTTTCAATTGCCAGCCTATTACACTAGCTGCTGTACCACCCGAAGTACGCCTACGTATAGATGATCTGCCTACTCTTTGTTTGAATAATGGATATGATTCGTTTACTGTATCAGACTTATTCTTTTTGGTATCTGTTAATTGAGCTTTCACTCGTTTCTCTTCAGCTGATTGTTCGGCTTCTATTGCTCGGTAGAAACGTTCCATTGCTCGTTCGTGTAAAAGTTCGGTCGAGCTTACAGCTTCTCTTATGGTCTCGACAATTTGATGCTCTGCACTGAATAGTTCAGGTAAGGAGAGTGACATTGGTGGTGGTATCAAATCCTCGTCGTCATCCTCTGTAGTCTGGACCATCGATGATGGCCGTTCTGCTAACCGATCTTCTAAATCATAAAATACCGATCTCTTACTATTATTCGATATAAATTCTATAAATAAAATAAAGAAACAAAAGCTTACTTTGTGGTACCAAAGTCCTTGACCCTCGTCGTGCAATTTCTGAATTTTTCTCCAGCCTCTCAGACTCATACTGCTTACGGTCCTCAGCACCCGGATATAACACCAGCATAAATTCCGAGCTACCATGAAGCATATCCGGCTCATCTGATTTCGCAGGTAAGAGACTGCTACTGCTACCACGTCTACGTCTTGGTACCGGTAGAGGTGTTGGCTCAGATTCCAATGAACGAAGATTCATATTGTCGACTGTTTGTTTAATCGCCACCTCCATTGACTCTTCGAGTACAAGAGGTGAGGGACTGTGCTCTCGAGAATATGAGATCGATCGAGCTCGTGATGGTTCCAGGTGGGAACGATGACCGTTACTGCTTGGTGTCATTACCACTGCGGGCTGTGGTGATCTTGCCCTACCTATATAAAATATTTAATTTATGATATTTGAAAGATAGAAGACAAAAAATTTTATCATACCTAAAATTTCAAAATCACCAGGCTGTGGTAGCATCTCTTTGGACCACTGTCGTCTCGGTTCGTGTTTCTCTCTACTCGTTGTATCAAGGGCAAAGGTCACACGACTATCAGCCCTCGACGACCTTACCAAACGTTGTGGCGAAGTTGGCCGATCATAAGAAGCCATGGCATCTCGATTTAAAGCCTCTTCGCGTGTTAAGCTACGCGTTCTTTGGGTTGGCTCGTGAAAACTTACTTCTCGCCTTTCGCTACGACCCCGCGGAATGTCGCGATGACTTGATGATCGTATTCTCATGTTAGGCTCGGTTAATCTTTGAAAAAAAATAATTCAATTAGAAGATAAACTTATAACTTATTTGTATTAGAAATGAATGATAAAAAATGTATACCCTCGTTTTAAATCTGGTACAAATACGACCTCACTTTTATCGCTGGGCTCGCTGAGACCATAAAGATTTTCTGCTTTTACACGGAATTCGTATTCCGATCCTTCGATAAGATCGTTCAACTGTACTGTCGTTTGACGACAAGTTGTTGATTTCAACCACATGTCCCAACCCGTCTGAAACAATAAATAAAAAAAAATATAAATTTTTCTGACCAATTTAAAAAAAAAAAAAGATTAGTATTTATATTACTCACCCTGTGATATTCGACAAGATAACTTCCAATTTTACATCCACCATCGTCTTCAGGTTCCTTCCACGCTAACGATACACTTCTTCCAAACGTACGTACAACCATAACTTTTCCAGGTGGTGCTGGTCGATCTAATTCATTCAAATGTTATTTTACAAAAGCTTTCACCAAAATATAATAAAAAAAAAATCATAATTTATATCACTCTTTTGAACAAGTGCTGATCAGGAATAAAGTGTTGCACAAAAATAATATTTATCAATTTTTTAAACTCTTTGGGTATATTCAAAATTACAAAAAAAAGTAGATAAACAACTCAATAATCTAAAATTGCCACCGCACATACCCATATAATTTTGTATATACATATTTTTATTACATATCTTACAAGAAAAAGGTTTGTTCCTTTTTTTTAAATAATCGTTTAAATATATTTGTTTCAACTTTTTCCTTAGCTGCAACAACAAGTAATAAACAACAATATCTTTAATTCATCTCATTTACATCAAACATTTAATATAATTTATTATAAAAATATCGGTATCGATGGCATATGATTACAAAAAAAACTATAAAATCTATTTTATATCAAAATGTCAATAATGATGATAACAACAACATACATATTTAAATCATACCAACCTATCACTGTAACAAGACACGACGCAATACGTTCTCCATGCTTGTTAATCGATCGTACGGTATATTCACCACGATCACCACGACCAGCATCACCAATAACGAGTATCGTTTCATTTTCCGTTGTCGTTTCAAGTCTAATACGTTCGTCGCCAACAATAATATCACCATCGTGATACCAAGTTATACTTGGCGCTGGTCTACCACCATGAAGAGCACGTAATTTTATTTCGTCACCCTGTTCGTATAATAGACCTTCGTCGTATTTTCCTGGTAATCTGACGTATGCTGGAACTGAAGAAGAAAAAAAAAAGAAAAAGTGATTCAGTTTGTATGATAAATAATTTAAAGTAGAAGTGTATAATTATATTAGAAGGAGATTACCTTCGATAATTAATTTAGCGCGTGTGCTCACGTGACCAGCTCGATTAGTTGCCGAACATTTGATCTCTCCTTCGTCATCTATCATGCTACGACATACGACTAATGTACTTTTATTACAGTCTGTTTTAATGTCGATTCTACGACTACAAATTATTTCGAAACCGTCCTTGAACCACGTGATCTTTGGTATTGGCAGTCCTGAAAATGTAACCGTGAACTCCACCTATTTAAAATTTTAAAAATCATTGTTAAGATTTGATTACTTATATATTTATTTAATTTCAAAAATTAATATTATACACACCTTATTACCCTCCAATCCCACACAATCTTTAAGTTCCTGTTCAAATCTCGGTACAATAGCAGCAGCCCTTTGCAGCGTAACCGCAAGTGGATCGGAAAGTTCGCTTGGCTCAGACAAGCCAAGTGCATTCTGAGCTCTAATACGAAATTGATATCGCCATCCAGGCTCCAAACCACTTAACGTCAATTCCGGATAGGTACACAATACAGGTGCTGAACGTTCCCAATGTGGTGAACCGAGTTTACGATGTTCAACGTAGTAACCGATTATTGCCGATCCACCACTTGATGCCGAACGATCCCAACGTATGCATACGACATCTGGTTGTGATTCTTCGTCACCTGGTATTAGGACTGGTTTTCCAGGTGGTGATGGTATTCCTTGTAGCCGAGATAGTATTATCAATGCTGAGCTTACTTCACGGTAGAGACGTTGTGCTATTGCACGCGATTCCACCCGACGAGTTTCCTATGTATTTGGTTTTTTTTTTGTGTGCTTTTTTTTTGGTATTGCCGGCTAAATGATTTTTGTGATCGTCTTTTGATTTTGCGAGGGTTTTTTTTTTAATTGGAGTTTTGGAAGGGTTTGGTATTGATATGATGATAAGGATTTTAGGAAATGAATATAGATAAGAAAGTTTTTTTTATTAATTTAAGTTGAAATTAATTATTTAATAGGAATTTATAAAGAGTGTTATGAAGAGTTACACAAAAACATTTCTATTGTGCTTTATGCACTGTACGATTGTCTATAGTTAAAGGTACCAGTTATAATATGTAATGTTTATGGCAATAGTTATCCAGATAATTATCATGAAATAATAAAATTTAAATAAAATTATGATAAAACTTAATTAAAATGTAATGATGGAAAAAAATTTTATTCTACATAAAATTATGAAGGTATCAAAAACTTTATAGGATTTTATACTGTGCAGATAATAAATCAATAAGTGAATTAAAAAAAAAAAAGAATAAGGGAAATTTTCTCACAAAATTTTATAAAATATCGTTTATTACCATTGTTTGTGAAAATTTCCTTGACTTCAAAGTTACAAAAGCCAACATTACAATATTACTAGTCCTTCTCATTTAGCCTTTATGCACTATAAATATATAAGAAACTTAACCCTTCTAGTATTACGGTATGATTAATGATTTTATTTGATGTATCGATATTAAAAAAAAAAAAAAAAAAAATCGAATGCCCTTGCAGAAAATTGTATTTTTTATTTTATTTATTATTTTTCATAAAATTATCACCAATCATATCATTCATAAAAAATTGCCCCTTATCAAACCATGCCAACTATAATAAAAAAATAAAATCTTTTTAAATTCTCACCTCCATAACCGGATCATTTCTAACACAAATCGAATCACTTTATCCCAATCGTAAAAAAAAAAAAAATTAAAATTAATCTTTTCAAAACAAACAAAACATCAACCTCATCTTCTACAAGTCAAAATCAAACTATCCCGCATCCTAATCGCAAAAATCAAATTTACAATAATTTCGCGAGCGCGCAGACGCAAAAGCACTTTACATACACCAAAAAAACGCTTAATAAGTATAAGGTTCTCTCTCTCTCTCTCTTTCTCCCCACCCCCGCATTTATGCGTTTTGCAATTCGTCTCGTGAATCTCGACGGCTCGGCTTTCTTCTTCGTATAATATAATGTCCACCCCGGCTTTTGTTCTTTGTGCATACTGCATACATGCAAATGCAACTGTAATGTGTTGTATATGTATGAGTGTTTATGTGACTCTCTTTGCTTTTGTGTTTGATAATTTTAATTACTGCGTGAGAATTGTTATTTCGCTGTGAAGTGTAATTAGATTAGGAAATAATTGTGGAACTCATTTTTCGGTTTAAATTTTATTGTAATTTTTTTTTTATTTGTTGTTAATTCGTATGGATGATTATTGGGTTATCGAGCTTGCAGGATTGATAGAAGATTTTTTACATTGTAGATTTATTTATTGGTACTAGATTTGCTAATTTTATTGTAATATTTGTTTGTAATTTAGATTGGCATTATTTGCTGTTTTAGTGATTTTTATGACAATACTGCGGCGACATTAATGGAAATTGACTACTGATATAAAATTTTGTGTAAGATATTTGCTTATCAATCAGATTTCAATTGTTCTTCATAAAATAGTTAATTTACGTAAACTACAGTTAATAACAATATATAAAATTATATAAAAGTTAGAAGATTTATAATTTCTAACTTTACATTCATTCAAAGAAAATAATTTTATAAGTGAGAAAATCGATATATTTAGTTTGTTAAAATATTCAAGCACACACAATTTAAAGTAATATATCATGTTACTTGAAAGCTATAAATTTTAAGATGAACGAAAGATTTTGATTTGTACGTTCTGCATTATATATAGGTATATATAAAGCAAGATTTTGCATACATCGATTCTTTAAAGTCAATAAATATAAAAAAAGTCATATAGAAATATTATCAAAGTAACATTTTCAAACCTAAAATAAACTTGAAACAATAATATTATACTTTTCAAATTCTTAAAAAAGAAACACAAACTTCACATGAATTTTGTCATCACATGTACATGCATTCATTAAAATATAACAATTCTTCTGTAAACCCAAACAAATTTTTCCTAAAATCGTCTACAATTATAAATCACATTAACTGTTCACCAATCATTTATAAAAACCATAAAATCCTAAATTTGACCATCATTTCTTTCTTTGCTCATACATCCAGCATCATTTAGCAAAATACCCTAATACATCCTCTTACCCCATAATAATTCATAACCCAGCAAATATATATACACACACACACATACATATCTTAGTTCGTCGAAGTCGACGCGACGCCGTGACCCTGTTTCGGCGTCGCGCACACGACCCAAAACAAACCGAGAGTAGAAGAAAAAAAGAAAGAAAGAAAAAAAGAGTATAACTGGAAAAAAAAGCTTGCAAGCTTTCAGAGAAAGCAGACCACCAAAAGATAAAGCGTCTAACAGTTAGTTTATATGTATAGTTAATCGTAATATGTATATAAGCCGATCGGTATATATATGAATACCTATAGATATGTAAAGCATACATATATACTCGCACGCCAACAGAAGCATATGCCTGCTCTCTTTCTCTTGAGATAGAAAATAGAGCCGGGAAAAAGCGGCTAGTCTGTATATGTATAAGATATAAACCTATATCTCCTATATAATATAGAACTATCTCTCGTCTCTTTCTCTTAGCGTCTGCTACCACCCACACATTCACTCTGTATATCTCTGATATTTCCAAAGCTTATTATTACGTATGGTATCTATAATTTTCAATTAAAATCATATATTCATTTTATTTCTGATTAGCGATTTTTTTATAAATCAATATCCTGTAAATGATCGTTAATATAGACGAATTTAAGAAAATACAACTTATTTGGAACTTGGTACCAAGGAATTTTAAAAGACGAGAGAAGAAAGCAAGAAAAAAAAATCGAGCTACCATGATGAAGGAGTATATGAGGAAAAAGATGTGTGTATAAGTTCTGTTGGTATTATATAGTATTGCTGTATAGAGAAGCATAGTGTGTAGTAGAGAATAAGCGATCCGAGCAAGTCGGTTATATTTATACTTCAGCCAAGCAAACGTTTGAGAGTAAGAGAAATTATATACTATAGCTAGCCCACCCGGTTTGTGTCTCTTCTATATCTCTCCAGTACAGTAAAAAAAAAAAAACACAAATACATAGTTAACCGTAAGGTATATGCGTATAAAAGATTCACATTAAAAAAACTAAACTTACCTGGACCATCCCAATGAACTTTTTTAGAAGCTGGACCAGGACTGTAACCACCACGAGATGATTGATGTTGGGCCAGCTTACGCTGGGCGTTACCCATGGCTAAGACTCAATAAATGAATTTTCCCCCCTGATGGATGACCAATCTCAGTTTGAATGGGGGTTGATTAGGTCCAGGGGAGTATCCAGGGGTGTGGGTATCAATTAGCTAAGGCATATTGTTATAACCGCACACACGCGACGCCGCAGCGCGGCGCTCGTGCTTAAATTTTGCCCTCCTCTTCCTCCTTCCCCGGAAGTGTATTATATGCAAAATGATGATGATGATTTTGGTAATAGACACACGAGAGAGCAAAGCTCGCCTCTCAGAGAAGAGCGGAAACAACGTTTTTTCTTTTACTTTCTTTTTTGAGCTTGCAAGCACTACTATCGTGAGCTTACGCGAAGATTACTAACACCACTGGGTAACTTATGATATGTCTCTGTCTAAAACGATCTTCTTCGTCTTCTTCTTCTTGACTCTCACATCACCGACTATACACACACTCGCGACTCGACGAGATTTCTACCTTTTCTTTCTTCTTTCTCCTTTACTTCTCATCTTCCGAGCAAGCAGCCGGTCTCTTGCCCTGTTACATGTGTGTTTCTTCGTTTCTTCTTCTTCTTCTTTAGAGAGCAATGCATATATAGATGATGATGATGCGAGAGAAGAGGAGGGGTAGTGATATTCTCGATAGAGAGAGAGAGAGAGAGAAAAGCTCTATATACTTCGCACCGAATGGAAGAGCGATATGTGCGTGAGCGAGCTATACTACTGATGCTGCTACCACTGCTGCTGCTGCTGCTGGGGCCCGGAGCTTGCGAGCTTTCAGACTTTGTGTACTACTTTGACGATGATCGTGATGATAATGATGATTATGATGTACTAGTGAAGGTAATTTCCTTGTTTCACTGTTGATTATTGAATTATGAATTTGGAGAACGATAAAACTGAGCTTGCAAGTTTAGAATGAAAATTTTTTAATTGAACTTATTCTTTATCGTACATATAGCTAAAGCTGTTTTAATTAAGTCTAGACTTTGTTTTGCTTCGGTTAACTTTGGTATTTGGGATTGGATTTTGAGAATTACAAGTATTGATGAAATTCTGTAGAAGCAGGTGCAAGCTCGTGCTGCTTGGAATTAAAAAAAAAAAAAAATGGGTAAATGTATTTTGTAAGTGTTCTGGAGAATGTTTAAGGTTTTAACATACCGTAAAATTTTGGTCACATATAATGAAATTTATAGAATGTTTTAGATGATTTTCTTTACAGAAAAAAATTATGTAAAATATTAATTAACATTCATTTTTTTAAAAAACAATAATATAGATGATTGTAAAATTTTAAATAGTAACAGTTGAGTGTTCTTCGGCCTGCTTATTTTTTTATACCTTTTTTTATTAGACAATCAAAATTTTGTAAAATTTAAAATAAAAATGTATTAACTTTTGACAATGTGTTTTAATACATATCATTCATTATAAATGTCAATAAATATGATCAAGTTGTTAAATAATGAATAAAGTGTTAAAAATTGGCCTTATTAAACATAAATATCTTATTGAACGTTTATTAGATCTGTAATTTAAAAAAAATAATAAATTAAAGTTATTAAAGTTTTAATTTTTTTACAAATTAAAGAAAACATAAACAGTTAATAAAATATGAAAAATTATAGACAAAACCAACATTTTATAATTATCATCGCCAATTACAATTTTTTATTTTTATTTATAATACAACTTCATCATAAAAACTGTAATCCACATAGTGTTTAAAAAAATAATTTTACCTG
The DNA here is from genome assembly GCA_030522805.1 of Leptomastidea abnormis. Taxonomy (NCBI): domain Eukaryota; kingdom Metazoa; phylum Arthropoda; class Insecta; order Hymenoptera; family Encyrtidae; genus Leptomastidea; species Leptomastidea abnormis. The sequence continues at coordinate 26,840 of JAPYZE010003073.1, read as the reverse complement.
TAGCACTCTTTTCTTGCCACCAGCTGATATAATAGATACCTTTTTAAAAATGATGTAAGTATAGATTTCGCTTCAATAGCATATAAAATTCAAATTTTTCAAATATTTATAAATTAAATTTTATATTATAAAAGTATCTAACCGTTTATAATTATAGTTATATAATGGAATGGATTATTAAAATATAATTAAAATGTTTTAATTACGCGATCAAATATTAAATTAAAATTTTATCTTTCAATATAATAACGAAATTTTTATTTCTAAAAAAACACAATATAATTTTCACCAATTTAATATTTTTTTTTTACTATTCAATTGAATAAATAAATTATTTTATTAAATGTTAAATATTTTATAATAAAATTCCAACATAAACTAATAAAATTTTTTAAAAATCCATCAAACATACAAATATAAATATATGCACCAAATACACCAAACGAAAATTTTGACAGTTCTAATAAGAAGGGGGGGGGTGAGGGAGTGTGTACACAGAAAGAGAGAAAGAGAGCAATAAAGAGCGCGCGGAGGCGCAGGGGTGCGCGGTGACGACGACGGCGGCTGCTGCAGTATAGCAGTAGTAGCTAGGTAGGCGTTTTTATTTATAGCATCGGCAGTTCCGCGGCAGCAAGCGAACGCGCGCGGACAACATTATACAATATATATATTTCTATATACCGCACCAGTTTCTCGCTGATTCTCTCTTTGGACCCTGCGGGGGGGATATAGATGCATTATAAATATATCTATATGTAAATAGATGTGCAGCAAAACGCAACGTAGAAAACTAGAAAACAGACATATATACGAAAAGAAAGAACGAGAGGAAAGACTAGAGTAGAGATCAATCTCCTCCTCTCTTCTCTACACTACACACAGTTCGTTCGACAGTAATACTAGTAATAGTGAGAAATAGTAATAGTTGCGAAGACGCACACGCTGTGCTGTTGTGTGGATATACACCTCTCATCTTTTTGATTATCATCATCAACAATACAAATTGAAAGTAAAGCAACCACGGTAGGACGAATAAGTATAGTGGTGAATCATCATATTCTAAACACCACACCCGCGCCCACTTTCATATTGGGGCACTGGGATATGCAGTTGAGTTTACTAGTTTTGTAAGTGTATGTAGCCTTGACTTGTGGCCTCGTAAGAGCAGACGCTACTATAACAACCATCACGACGACTCCGAAAATTCTGCATCAACTCCAAGAAGAAGAAGAAGAAGATGATGATGGCCAAACCTGACGGCCCAAGACTCGTCACTGCTTTATTCTCTTTCAAGGGAAAGAATAACGATGAGGTAAGCCTATTACGTTGTTTCGTATAGATATATAAGTATACAATATACCTGCAGATGCATTATTAGTGACTATCTCACGCAGGTTTAGCCTATACCTATACCTACATCATCCTCCTATTCCAACTCTATTCCTCTCTTTCTCAATTATCTGTCTTTCTCGTGGCCACCTCGGCCCCTGCACTTGGCACAGATTTCAATCAGCTTTGCTATATGCTTCTTTCTCTCTCTTTCTTTCTCGCTCTTCATCCCAACTTTGATCCGCTTTTAAAAGCTCTCGAGATTTCTTCCAAATAATCTGAGAGAGTTTGTTTAGACCAATGAACGGTTGATGCTTTGTGTGTATGTTTATACACAAATGATGGCTTTTCGCATCGATGATTAATCAATGAGAATAAGTGATGTACATATGCTTTGATGACCACTTGTATTCTCAAAGAGACTATTGTTTTATAATGATGTTTGAGATGTTTAAATTTTGAGAGTGGAGAATGAGGGAAAAGAGATTTGACATTGCCAGAAAATTTTGGATTAAAATGCTTGCCTAAGGCATTTTTATTTTCTTTACTTTTTTTATTTTTAAAAAGGAGTTTTTGTCATTGCGTTTGGGAGGTTTATAAGTAGGTTGAATTTTGGCCAGAATGTACAACTTGAGAATAGAAATATAGATATTGAATTGTATATAAACGTTTTACGTAGCATATATACTAAAGAACTAAAATAGAACTCCTTATCTTAATCTTAATAATAAATTTATGTTATGTATATGCCTTTGATATATTTAATTCTCTTTGAAATGTTTATTTTAATTACCCTTTGTACTATTTTTTACCTTTTGTACTATTAATCAAGCAATTAATGCTTGAGTATAAATTGTTGTTTTTAAAAAGCTTAATACTTTGCTTTTGAATAATATTATATAAATAGATTTAAACATTTCTTTTAATTAAGTGACCTCTACATTATTTTTATATCTTGAAATAATAAAATTTAAAAAATTTTCTTTTTAATTTTACTTTTAGCTATGTTTCAAAAAAGGAGATGTCATCACAATAACACAAATAGACGATGGCGGTTGGTGGGAAGGAACACTTAATGAAAAAACTGGCTGGTTTCCATCCAATTATGTCAAAGAGTACAAACCTCCAGGTACATCTTTGCAAAGTTTCAGCTTTAGCGATACAGGTATTGGTTACTAACATTACTAATAAGGATGTTGTACTTGATGTTGTAAGACTATTTTGATTGAAGTAAATGTAATGTAAGAGTTTTGTACTGTAAAATATGCTTTTATTGGACATTTCTTTTTTTATATTTAAGTAGCTTTAGTGCATTGTCTAACATACGATTTGAATATAAATAAGCTTATTTCATTTTTCATTAGAATATCATATTTTTTGTATTAAAATTTAAAAAATTTTTAATTTAAATTTTGTTTATAAGTACTGGCTTGATTTACTAACATTTCATTCATAATGTATTCTAACTTTAGTAACAAATGCAAATATTTTAAATACCAATGTCACAAAACTCATAAAAATCATATTAATCATTTGCTTTGATCTGCAAATTAATTGACTTGAATTATTTTTTCTATTTGTACTTATGAAATCAATATTTTATAGATTCTATAGCATCATCGAGTAAAGTATCACCTGAAAAAAGTTCACCAGATTCTCCAATGCTTCATCAAACTTTAAATAGAGATATAGTGTTGAAAGACATAGTTGATTCAGAGCGTGCAAATGTTGCGGAATTACAAGGATTAGTTAATAATTTTTTGCAACCACTAGAAACAGCAAATATGTAAGACAATTAAAAGATTACATTTTTTCATATACAAATCTATTAAATTTTAGATACTTAATTTTTTAATTCTATTTTTTTAGACTTAAAAAAGAAGAGTACAAACAACTTGTAGGCAATTTTCATGATGTTGTAGACATGCATCAGCGTCTTTTAGCAAGTTTAGATAGTGCATTATCTCAAGGATTAGAAGCTAGAGTAGGAAATATTTTTCTTACACTAGCTCCTAAATTAAAATCTATTCATACAAACTATTGTAATTGTCATCCACAAGCAGTTTGTATATTAGATCGTTATAGGTAAATAATTTTAGTTTACATGTTCAAGAAAAATTTATTAAATTATAAAAGAATATTATTTTAATGATAATTGAATATTATTTGTAGAGATGAATTGAATGAATTCATGGAAAAAAGTGGTGCTATATCTCCTGGTATTTTGGTATTAACTACTGGTCTTAGCAAGCCATTTCGTAGACTAGATAAGTACTCATCAATGTTGCAAGAATTGGAAAGGCATACAGAAAAAAACAATCCAGATAGAGGAGATACTCAGCGTAGTGTTAGTGTATATAGAGATATTGCTGTAAGTATCTAAATAATTAAAAAGTAATTCAGTATAATTTTTATTAGATTTTAAATTTTAATATCTATTTGAAGGATCGCTGTGCGGCAATAAGAAAGCAGCGAGAATTAGCAATACAAATTTTAACAAGCGGTATTAAAGGTTGGGAAGGTGAGGAATTGAGCGTTTTAGGAGATATTATTCATGTTGGCCCTGTCACACTTACTCCGGGTGTAGAAAGAAGAGATAGATATTTTGTATTATTTCAAACAGCATTACTTGTTCTGAGCACAAGTCCTAGAATGAGTTCGTTTGTATATGAAGTAAGAATTAATTTATAATCATACCAAAAAACTATATCAAGTTTTCTTAACAATATTATTTTTTCTTTTTTAGGGTAGACTCCCTGTAACAGGGATAAATATAGTAGCTGTAGATCAATCAGAAGAAATAAAAAATGGTTTTGAAATATCTGGTATGTTTTATGAATAATTTATTTTTAAATTTTACAATTAAGATACAATTTCTAATCCAAACTCTTTATTTGTACCTAAACCTGTAACAACCATCGCATTCAGGCCCAATGATCGAGACGATAACGGTGCAGTGTCCAAGTCGAGAGGAACGCCAGCACTGGATCGACCTACTAAGCCAGGATCATCCATCAACACGCAGCCGAGGAGCAAGCATGAGTCGCTCGCCGACGAGCCTCTCTCACGTGAGTTGCTGTAACACCCATCCCCCATACACGCGACTCTCGCGCTTCTTCGCCCGATTAGTACGCAGACGGTTGCTCAGTCCTGAGCTGCTGAAGCGGCTCCTTTACTTCCAGTACATATTCAAGCCCGACCTGTCTACCGTAAAAATGCGCAAATGTTGCCTCGTGAGCTATTCCCTCCTGCCAAATCGACGTTCCCTAAGCTCGAGCAACGCTCCCAGCCGGCCACGCGTCCAGCCTCCTCCTCCAGCTCGTAAGTCCTCGACTTTACGGCTCGACGTACGTTACGCGCTGGATGAGGAAGGTGCGCCTGAGCCGGGAGCGTCAACCGAGCCCGATCAGCAGCAGCAACGAACTCGCGCTGCCGCATCATCATCTCTCGCGGCGTTTCCTACGAGCTTGAGCCCCGGTGCAGTCGAGTCTTCAAGTCGCAGCTTACCCGCGGTGATGAGTAGCGGCAGCTGCTGCATCATACCAAGCTTCGACTCGATACCTTACCGCGAGCTTCGCTCCCCCGAGCTTGGTCTTGCTCTCGACGATCTGTCGCGCCTTAGCGCCGAGGACTCGAAGAACTGGCGCTCGCTTGGCCGGCCACTCGAACGCTCGCCTCAGCATCAACAACAGCAGCAGCAGCAGCAGCAACAACAACAAGTGACCTCGCCAGGCAAATTGCGAAGGGCTGAGTGCGAGCCGAGCTTACCGGCTGTAGCGACAGCAGCAGCTACTGCTGCGGCGAGCCCCAGATCGTCAGACTCGGGTATGGCCGATAGTTTTCAGTACCACTCGGCGGAGCTTGGCTCGTGTTACGCCGGCAAGTACTGCCGACGGAGTCCAGCCCAGCAAAGCGAGAGCGAGAACGACGAGAACAAATTTGAAAACCAGTGCATATGCACCTCGCCATTCGGCTCGACCCCAAGACACTCCACTTCCTCCGATTCCTCGCCCAAGAGCTTATTGCTCTCCTCGCGTGGACTCAACGATACGCATCAGCTACTGGTCAATCCCAGCGATGAAGAGACTAGCGATGTTGAAGCTGAAGAAGAAGCTGTGGATAACAATTACAGCAGCGGTGAAGAGGATTTAGAACATTGTACCTGTAGGATAACGAATAGAAAAAAAGATGAAGATGAGCAAGAAAAAAGGTTTGCCAAGATGACCCTTCTGCAACAGAAGCATTTGAGTCAACCTGTACCTTACGATAGGACGTTAAGGCCTAGACGAGGCAGGAGGCCGTTAGCACAACGCGTAATCAAACCGATTGAAGAGTCGATAACAACCGCAGATGCAAGTGCTGATGGTCAGATCTTCACTTCTGGCTTGTACGCTCATTGGTGGCTCAAGAAAACGATCCCGATTACGGACCAAGGCAAGCTCTTCCATGGCATGGCTGCGTTTATCTTCTCTTCTTGTTTCTTGTTTATTTAATTATATACAATTATTTTATTTTTTTTTAATTTTATTTTTATTCAGTTATGATCGATCATTTGATCGAACGCACATATAATACTCACAGTTTTTTGGATTTCGTTTTTCTTAATAATTGTGAGATTTTATTTTTTTTTTTTTAATTATTAGTGTTTGATAACCGAATTTTAAGCAGATTTTGTATTTGAAACGACAAACGAAGATGAATTAAAAAATGTTAGGCGTGCGAGGTTTAATAATTGAAAAATTTAGTAGTTGACGGATGTGGTGTTTGTTAAAATTGTGACAGATTAATTTTTTTAATTTATGAAAAAATTTAAATATAATTTCAAAATTTTATAAAAAAAAATTTTAATATTAATCGGAAAATTAATTCCTTTTCGTTTGTCAATGCTGCTACTAATTTTTTATATTATATTAAAATCACCACATCACCAAGAACCAGTTCGACGCCGCTTCACAATTTTTTTCTCTTTCACACAGCCATGTTGTGAGAAGTATGCTTTTGCTTTGTCTTATTTACGTTTTTGTACTAACTAAAAAAAAAAAAAATAATAAGTTAAAGAAAAGAAAAAGAGTGTCTAAAGCTATTGATTTTGTTCATTTCAAAAAGAAAAAAAAAGTGCACAAAAACGGCTTATTTAAAAATTTTTAAATAATTTTGTTCATGTAATAGCAAGAATGAAATAATATGGATGAACTTGCCCACTGCATATAGGTTTGATTGTTAAAAAGCAATAATTTTTTTGACAACATTATTATGTTATTATTTAATTGTTCTATTTTAGTTTTTTTTTCAAGCTAAAAACTAGAGATTCTTGCTTTCAAATTTTTTTTTTTCAATTATTCAAAACAAAATAGCATGGTCATTTGCACTGAATAAACAATTTGACGTGCTTGTCTACGTCTTCTCAAAGATGAAAAACAAATTTGTTATTACATACCGTACATAACTTTATGTACCTGTAAAAGTTATTCGATGAAATTGTTAATTTATTGAAAGAGCATATTAATAATGTTACTAAAAATTCATACATTTATTATAACTTAGATTTATAACATTCTAGTATATAATATCTGACAAAATTTGTAGCGTAAACAAAAAAAGGAAATATTTGTACAGAAAAAAAATTGAGAGCTGCATAATAACTATATTACACAATTATATATATATATTAAATATTTTACGAATGCACAATTACTTTTTCATTCTGGTCATAGCACTTTGATATTAATTTTGACGATGCATATTTATAAATATATTTTTTCATCATACTCATATATCATCATTGCAAATTGTGCATGTTTAATAATCATCTTAAACAAATGAGACATATATTCAGTTATATAATGTAGCTCTCAATATCCTTTTTTTTTTTAATTTTAAGCAAATCATTTATTGCTGATAAAAAGTAATATAAGCTTGCCGATTTTGATTATACTAACGCCAAAAAGAAAATTTTTGTCAAAAACGCGCCTTAATAAAAATTTTATTAAATAATGTAATAAATTTCCGCACGGATTTCGTATCAAGTGGTTGTCTATAATCAAAAAACTACCACTCCACATCTTTTATATTACACATTTTTCCAAGCTCAAAAAATTTTTCCACACCCAGCTCAGTCCTATTATCAATTACATAAACTACCAATTTCTAACAAATAATTTTTTTTTTATTTTCTGTCATACAGCCGAACAGCCAGAGCTCGAAGAATCAAGTGACATCAACGGTGGATCATTCCTCGCCACCCGGGATTAAGACACCTTGGAGTCTCGCTTCATTAAGACCCACGCCACCGATTTACGGGCTGAAAACTTTTGGTAAAACTACCGATGGAGCATCAGACAGTTGTCGCTCGACCAAAATCTATAGTTAGTATTTTATTTAATAAAACTGAATTGTAATTTTATTATTCACAAAAAAAAAAAAAATTATATTTATGTTTATTTTTATTATAGATGAACGACAGTTCGAAGAAGATGCAATTATTTTGAAAGTTATCGAGGGATATTGTTTGTCAGCTAATGCAAGGTTTACAGTACACTCCGGTAAGTTATTTTTGGCACACCCTAGTGTGATGAAATATTCTTATTTTTTTTTTAACGTTCGTTTTTATAGTTTTATCGCTTGGTCACCTTTTTTTTTTTATTTAATTAAACAGAGATTTTTGTTTTTGTCGCTTATGATACGATGATTATCTAACACCGAGGCTGTTACTAATAGTTCAGTGAAGTCTTTTTTAACTTTGGCACGTGGTGCGTGTTTCTGCAAATGTTTGACACATGAACGGAGAATTGCATTTAGCTTTAACACAATTTTGCCAAAAAATAAATATATTTTATTAAAATGCACTGACGCTTGCACGAGCTTCACTGAATTAAAACAGAATAATAATTTTATTCAGGTGTAAAATGCGCTTTTATATGCGCGCGTGTGAGTGTGTGTGTGTGTTTGCTTTTTTCGTCGTAACAATATTAAGTATATCGTTATTACACATTAGATTGCTTGAACGTAACGAGACTAATTTTTTGATGTGCTGGTTTTTCATTGTTGCGTAGTTATAGAATTTATTACATTTGATAATTTGATTTATTTAGAATTAGATGAAAAGAAGGGTGGGTGGGGATGAAGGAGTACTTTTTTTTTCAGGAATTCGGTATTACTGCCGAGAGAAATAATAAGATAATATAAGAACGAACCAACGAAAAAAGGAACATACAAGCAAATACAAATGAGATAATTAAATAAAAAATATATCATTTTTTAAAAAACGTCTCACGCAAAAACAAGAACTCTGAAAGCTATATGAATTTGCAGACAGAGGGTATAAAAAAAGAAATAATCAATAATCATAATTGATGATGTAAAAATTTTCAGCTATGTTGGATTACTACCCGCTACATAAGGTAAACGATAACGAATCGTTTATTCATAGTAGAGTCGGGAATTGGGACGCGTGTGAAGACAGGTACGTAAAACAACAACGTCGTATAGCGACGAAAGTTGTTACTCAAAATTCACAATTTTTTTTTCTACATTTAATTTATATATGTCGCTGTGTACATGGAATGTTCGATTTTTTTACCCCCAATTATTTTGTGTTTTTATTGCATCGTTTGCATAAATTTTTTTATTTAGCTATTTTAGAATATCTTATTGATGACGTGATTTTTATGCTTGTATATATAGACGTTAATTTTTTTTTTTTTTAAAGAAAAATGCTGTGATGTACATAGAAGTTTCACAAAGTTTGTATAGACTATTTGAGTAGCATGCCAAGAAGTGATAAAAATAGCATAAATGTGATCTAATTTTAGATTTAATGAAATTCATATAATATGAGTAACCAATTAAAATACATAATATTTTCAAGGGAGCAAAATTAACTGTAATAATATAGGTATAAGTCGAAAAATCTGATTAATCAAAAAATAATTTAACAAACTGCTTTGGTATACAATAATATATATTTTTTATTAAATATTACAGAATCACTTTATGTTATTAACACTTAAGAAAATATACATATTTTTTTTTTATAAATTACAGTGTATATCTCATAATACATATAGAAAAATGTTTACTTTTAAAAACCTTATGTTATTAATCAAAATACTGTCGAAAAAAACTAACGAATATTACAATTAATATAATTATAGAATGTTAACTTCATCATTACTTCTTTTTAAATTAATAATAAAGTTATTGAATATTATCATTGAAATATATCCAATAGTAACAATAAAAATGTATAAAGTGTATAGTCAAAAAAGTTATAGAATATGGTTAGCAAAATTGAAATATAAAAGATTTTCCATTATCCAATATAGAATTCATTATTTGTTATTATTTTTATTATTTTTTTATTTTTTAACAAATGTGAAATAAAAAACAAATATTTCTATTAACATTCATGAAAAATTTTATTTCAACAGTAAATTTTAATAGCTTCTTTCTCATTTTTGCATTAAACGAAGTACAATTCTGAAAGAAAGAAGCTATTTCGTTTGGTCTCGACTTCCAATAATGATTATTTTATGTGTCTTGTCTGTCAACAGGTGCTTATCGGAAACTGTTAAAGCCTTGAAGTGCCAAATGATGGATCTGCAGTCGCAGGTAGCGCAATTGTGCATGCAGCTGGAGGAGGAGCGCAAGTCTCGTCTGTCGTTGGCTGCAACTGTTAAGCGAAGCATGGCCGTCATTGACGGCACCGTGCCTTAATAATAGTTTTTTTTTTATTTTTCTGCCTAACGACGAAATGTCTTTGATATGATTATGATTTGGTCGATTATGTTTCTTTATTTTCTTTCGATTCAAGAAAAGCGCGCATTTTTGTTTCTGTGAAAAGAGAATACATCCGATGTATGTGTTCTCGCGTGAAATTGTTGATTATTTTTTAATGTCACATTTTGGTGTTTATGTTTGAAATCAAGCTGATATTAGTTTATGAGGATATGCAATATTAGTTTATAAAAATGCTTGTATTAAAATTGTTGAAAATATTAAAAAGTTGCAGATCCGTTGTATTTATAAATGAATTTTTGTGAAAATGAGTATTTATGTTAATTTTATAAAATGTAATAAATATTTGAGAATTTTGTATTTAAAATAAAAATCTTACAAAGAAGTAAGTGATAATTAGCCTGCAGATGTTAACTAAAAAACCCAGATCTTTTAAATAATCTTATTGAAAAATAAAACTAAAGATTATGCATAATAATGGAATATACATTTTGAGTTTAAGAAAAAGATATCTATTAAATTTACATTCCAAAATTATATTAACTTACTAGCACAAGCTACGAGGCTGTAGGGTTGGGTTGAGGCTGTTGCGCAGTGACATTGTTAGCAGCCAGCTGTTGTTGCTGCTGTTGTTGCTGTTGTGGTTGTTGCTGCTGCTGTTGTTGTTGTTGCTGCTGAGGTCGACCTAATGCAGCAAGATTGCGTGAATGTAAATGCTTGTTTTTAAGACGCTCAAGCTCATCCACTCGACTCCTCACATGCTGCAATCTGTGCCAAGCCATCTGCAGGACTTTCTGACTCTCATAGCCAGAACCTTCATGGGGTTGACCTGAAAATTTTTTAATTTTCATGTTACGTTTGTTTTTAAAGTAATACAATAAGAGTTTTAAAACAAAACGTGTTTTCTGTGAATTATTTTGTAATAATTTACACATGTTCAATATTGCAAATATAAATAGTCTAATATATTACGGTTTTTAAATTTTTCTAATGAAAGTATTAAAAATTAAGTGTTTAAATTTATCAATGGCCTTAAGGCTTAGAAAAAATTACTGTAACTCCATAGTTAACTCCATATTGTATATTAATATTGAATTTTATGCCTAGTTTAAAAATAGAATTTAATCAATTTTTTAATTTAGAATATCTAAGATTTTAAAATTTATTCAAAATAGAGTTTTGTAAACTTCATTGGTCATTTTACTAATTTGATTAGAAATTTTATATCCATTAGGATATTATTTTTGTAAAAAATTTAAGCTTAACTTTGTATTATCTTTACATTTCATATTATATTATAACTATGTCAAATACAATTTAAAAATTAATGTAACATCTTTTATCAAAATTTGTTATAATTCTAAATTATAAATGAATTAAAAAATAAATATTTTCTACCGTTTTATAATGAATATATTTGATTTTGTAAAAGTTATGTTTTTACAAAAAAACATTTTGTATTGAACTTGTAACAGTGAATTTCATTTTTGTCACTTAATATTGTTTAAATATTATTGTTAATAAAAATTTTTAACATTATCGTTGTTGAAATATTACCTGTAGAAACCTGCGTCAAGTAATTAATTTGATCACTCAATTTTGTTTCAACTTGTGCCAAAGTTTTGATAAATTGAACTGTATGTAGTTCTGCCTGCTTGACATTAGATTTATCTTTGCCCAATTCATTGAAAGCATGACCTGTAAGAAAAAATGATAAGCTTAATATTGATTACATTTTTACAAAAAGTTTTCAATACATCAAAAATGAAAATACCTGCGCTTTGTAAACATGCAATTATATCTTTTTCAATTGCTTCTAATATTTGTATCCTTTCCATTGGCGGAGACATGTTTGGCTAACTGTTTGATATCTGCATGAACATAAAGTAAATATTTTAATAATTAGATTTAGATTATAAAAATTTAAACACAATAATTATAAAATATTAAAAAACACATTCTCAACATCTATATAAAAAAAGGCTTAAAAATTATTGGTCAAATTATGCTGAATATCTAAAATTCTATAACTATCAAAAAATAAAAAAAACATATGCACATATGAACCAAGTATCCATATACTGACACACAGTCTCCAAAAACTTTAAAAATTTATTACTCACTCCCTAAGTTTTCAATAACCAAACCACTTAAAAAGTAGGTACAGTACTTTGTCAAAAACAAAACAAATGAAGAAAAAAAAGATAAATAAAACCAACAATTTTTACAACAATAATCTTAAAGGTTATGTATTCTCTCTCACTCACTCACAGAGTTCTCCCGTTAAATAAGCACTTCCTCGTCAAACAGGAAAAACTAAAGTCACGTAAATTAAACTTCGTAGTAAAAAGATAAGAATATATAGCCCGGTCGTGTTTACGTTTTTACTAAAAGAAGAAAAATTAATAACAAAATCGTGTGAAGGTAAAATAGATAAGACCCGGGTTGCTATTGATGATAATAATCGTTGATGTATCCTTGTTTATAGAGTCACATTCGCAACAAGTAAAAAATCAGAAACTTAGCAACATTGCGTATACTTATATATGTGTTTTACATACGCAGTACTTGAACACATAAATTGCGTAGTGCGCGTTAATAAAACATAGAACATATACGTCGTTTCGCTTATCGGAGACTCATATACTCTCGAAGATGACGAGGGTCACAATCGTCAATCACACTATTATATAGTTATATACTTATATATACTTACATCACCTGCCACGAGTTATATTATAATTTTATGATTCTCCTCTTCCTCTGGAAGTATAATTCCACTTGCTTAAAAATCCTTTATTATTTTCGGAGCAAATAATCAACAAAATATATGCTATATATACTTGTGTACCGACTCCGAAACTCCGATTACTGTCTGTTGCTGCTGTTTCTCTATCTATACCGGTAGAGACAGCTTTTTAGAGTTTAAAGCGTGGGCGGGTGGGGAAAAGTAGTATAGCTTGCCTTTATTATACTTATGGAAAATTCGGAACAACTTTTTTTTTACAACTGTCTTATTTTGATTCTGTCAAATAAATTCCGGGACGAGATAGTGTATTTTAGCAAGAGAGAGCACGAGAAAAAAAGATTATGTATATAGGGGTTTCGCGGGGATAGCCGCGGAAAGAGAGAGAGAGAGAGAGAGAGAGGGAGAGAGGAGATAAGAACGCGTAATCGGCCAATCAAGAGAATTATATTCTCTATCATTCTTTTGTCGATATAATGTCTCTTTTTCTCTCTTCGCGAACAAGTTAAGTAGGATATGCGCGCGATTTCAATGGGTATGACCGTCAGTTATTATGTATTGTAACTTTTTAACATATATATGTATGTGTTTTATATGAACACACTCAAGTTGACTTTATATGTTTATGTAAGTTTTTATGCTCCGTTTTTTTTTCCTTTTTTTTTTTAAATTTTAATTTTTAGCAATATTTAGGAAAAGATTATTAACAAAAGATATCGAATTTAATTGAAAAAAAGCTATTTAATTTCACGGGTAATTAATGTAATTATGTGTGCATTAATAAAAAGTTACAATTAATGCAAATGCATGAGTTTGATAGAAGTCACGTGACGAGATATGCAAGGATAAGAATTTTAATTGAAATTTATTCGTATATCTTTGCGAATCTGCACTCAACATACCTATACTATATTCGTATGTTGAAAATTTGACTTTTTAGTTTTAATTTTTTTTTTTTTTTAATTGGTTTGCGATATTAATATGGTATAATATTTTCTATATAAAAATTATTCTATGAAATAATAAATTTGATGTAATATTTTTTTTAATACTGAATACAAAATGTCAATTAATTGAATTTGAGCTCTTATAAATATGATTACTATGCGTGATTACGATTACGTGTATATTTTATTTTACATGCGCTTATGCCCATAGTCATGGTAGTATTATAATGATTTTCAAATGAAACTATGTGCGTATAGTTTATGCATATAGTTAGCGCCTGACTGCATCACATTGTCACTTGGACAATATTAAATTTTTTAAATTTCTAACACGTGTGTATTATTTTTTTTTTTATGTCAATTAAAACACATTGTGAATGAATATGCATACGATTTAATTACGGTATATATGTACTTAAATTATTATTTTTTGTAATTGATTTCAACCTGAAACAATTTCTTAAAATTATTTTTTTTTAATAATTTTATTTTTTTAATGAGGACACAATGATGATACTAGGGATGTTATTATTTGTTTAATTATACAATATTTCTTATATTTATTTATCAGGACACTTACATATAAAGAGAAATCAAATAAATATTGTAAAATGAAATATGTAAAAAGCTATTTGATTAATTTTTTATTAAAAAGTAATTATTAAATGTTTGTAGCAATTTGATTAAAATATTAAAAAAATTACAAAAAAAAAACCAGTAAAAATGTTTAAAGCAATGTACAGATTTACAGTACACATATTTTTAAGTGCCTTTTTTAAATACTCGTTCGGGAGCATATTTCGACACCTGATTTTATGAATAGCAAGTTGGTAGACGCCGGGATTCGAATCCACGACCTGCAGATTACAAAATCGGTGCTTTACCAACAATACTATTCTGAACTTACGTAGAAACAATATAATGAATCTTATTGAATTAATAATGGAAGAAATTAAAAATAAATAATGAACTTAAAAAAAATATCTTAATAGCCGACTAAAATTTCAATTTTTTTTTACAAAAAATTAATAAATTAAAAAATGTGCACATTTGTAAGTATATGGGTTACAAATGTAAAGTAGATTTTTTTTATTCAAAAAGTTCAATGACTTTTATAAGAAATTTAGTACACATATAAGTAAACTATACTTATTAATATTTCAAAATTTATGTAGAGGCATATAAGCACTATATAAAGTCGATCCATATAATTCATACATACAACAATCAATATACCAACTATAAGTACGACTTCATACCTATTTCAACTCAAACATAGATTTAAAAACCATTGAAAAATTTATTTCTAACATTTTACACATACAATATTATTTATTCTACCTTTCAAAACTAAAAAATAACGATTTTTTGATACCCATCTGAGACATACAAAATACAAAACATATTGTACCACAGTTGAAAAAAGTTTTTGCTTAATTTTTTCTAAAAAAATAAAATAAAATAAAATAAACAAATAAAAATATGATGCAAAGGAAAAAAAACGCATCCCTTGATCTCATACAACCCACTTTGCATATATGCTTCTTTTCAGTAATGGTGCAAAATTGAAAGCTGCCCCGTTCCATCCCAAGAGAAGAGGCAAAAAGAGAGAATACCCGCGCGCGCGCAAATGGCGCCGCCATTGATCGACGCCGCGTTGCCGACACTGCTGCTGCTGCTGCA
>JAPYZE010003073.1:0-11391 GCA_030522805.1 Leptomastidea abnormis | reverse complement strand
GCTGCACCACCAACAGCACACTTTTGACTCTCCGCTCCGCGATAGTCAGTGTGACTGTGTATTGCATGGCATGAAAAGCAGCATCAAACTCTGTCCTCTAATACAAATTTTTTTTTTCTGTGCGTGCAGTGAGGAGAGGTTACGATATATACAATAGTGGTTAAAAACCAAAAGATAATTTATATTTACATATTAAGAGGAAGGAAGGAAGGCGATAATAAGGTTTTGAGGGGAGAATAATATCTCTGCGGGAAGAGGATATCAAGCTGGCGAAATTACAAACGGCCGTAAACGGCGAGAGGATGGTGAAGTTGCCGAAGCGATTCAGCGTCGGCGAGAGAGTCTTCGCCAAGGTTCGTGGATATCCACCTTGGCCGGCTAAAGTAAGTCTTTATAATAGACAAAAGTTTTGTTATTTGAATTATTCTTTGTTTTGTTTTATTATTTTGGTTATGGTTATTATTATTATGTATTATGTGAGAAAGTGGTATAACTGAATTTTCGCTTCCGCTGTTGCTGCTGCTAGGTATATATGGGATGGTGTGTATATTATGAGTTGTGAGAGTTGAGAGCGCGGCAAACGTTATTACCGAGAAATATAAATGAGGTTATGTGCCTATAACCGCGCGCGTAATACTATATATTTGGTGTTACATATTTTATGTTTGTTAATTTTTGTATTATGCGTAATTGTTGCTCGTGTTATTTTACGAATTTTAATAATTATTCAAATTAGTAAACATTTTGTTAGATTTTTATTGTAAAGAATAAAATCAGTTTTTGAGGTGTACTTATGTCAAGGATTTGATTTAGAAAACAGCCGGCTTTTTTTTTTGGTGATTTTGTATCGAGATAAATATGATCCTTTGAGATTTTCGGATGTTTTGAAAACCGGATGTTTTTTGTTACCGAGTGATTGTTTCGTAGAAATTACATTAGAAGACAATGAAATGTGCTTTTTGTTTGTATTGATTTTTGTTGATTGATGCAATACCTGTTTTGGTTTACAAAAGACTGCTTTTAAGTAGTTTATCATTTGTTTTATTTTTTGTTTTTATAAAAACGAAAAAATTGACGATTTTGATAACGTGAATATTGTAATTTTAATTTATTTTTTTAATTTGAATAGATAAAAAATTGTATTGGTTTAATATTGTATGTATGTTGTTGTTATTTATTTGTTTTAGATTGAAAGTGTTGAAGAGCAAAATACAAAAAATCCAAAGTATCACGTGCTGTTCTATGGAACAAGGGAAACGTAAGTTGATATTTTTAATTTGAATACAAATTCTAGGTTGAGTTTTTGTTTATTTAATTGATTTTTATTTAATATTAATGAATATTTTCAGAGGTATCTGTAAAATTGAGGATCTTTTTCAATATGCAGAAAATAAAGACAAATTCACCAAGAACACAAAGAGAAAGTTGTTTAAAGATGGCTTACTAGAACTTGAAGAAGATTTAAAAAAGAATCCTGATCCAGTTACGGAAGCTAATAAAAGTAATATATTTTAATAGTAAAATATTTAAATGCTCTTTAAAAAATTATATCTTAATTAAATTATTAATTCATAGCTTCAGAAGCTGTTGAAAACGTACCTGAGAACGTAGGTGCTTCTGATAAAGGTAATGACAATGTTGTATCATCTACAGAAGGAGATACTGATGCTGGTAATTTAATAATTGATGAAGATGAAAAAAAGAAAGGTGTTAAAAGGAAATTGCAAGCAGTGAATACACCAGTAAGTCTTATTTATTTAGAAGAAAAAAACCTTAATAAAATTTTGAAAACTTTTTGTTGGACTTAAAAATTAGATTTAACATTTTTTAAGTTAAAATGTTGCTTAAACAGTCCTTATATTAATCTGGTAGCTGCCGACAAGTTACAATTAAGCTTATGTAATTTGTGCGATTCGTCCTTACATTTATTTAAACTAACTTATATAAATTGAATAATATTAGTTACTTGTATTTTTGTGATTTAAATATGTATTATGTTAATATTTATGTTATTTATTAGGACGTTCCTGAAGCAAAAAAGAAACGAGGACGAAAAAGTATGTCCACAGCCTTAGCTGAAAGTACTCCAAAACCAGATTCTTCTCAGGATTCACAAGATGAAGATCCAGAAAAAAAAGTTGTGAGCCGCAGTGGTAGAAAAATCAAACCTAAAAGATTTCATGACTATTCTGATGCTGAAGTTTCAATGGATACATCAAAAAATGGTATGTTATCTTCCACATTTATAATTATTATTTCAAATTAAAAAAGTTTAAAAATATTTCATTCTTTATTGTAGATCAATCTACACGAAATAGGACCAAAAGCAAAAGTGAAGATACTGAAAACCAAGATATACCTATCACAACACCTATAAAGAAAAGGATGAGTATAGAAAGTAAGTTTATCATATATATTTTTTATTTAACATAAGCAATGTATTTCATAAAAAATTTAATCAATAAATTCATAAAAAATAACTTTGTATAAACTTATGTGTAAATAAATAACAAACAGTCTTTTATTATATTATGGCTTTTAACACTAGAATAAATTTATTTCATTGAGGTTTTAAATTATTAAAGTATTTTATAAACTAGAAATACTTTTAGCAACTGCTAAAAAATTTTATTAAAGATTATTAAAGTTGAGTATGTTAATTGTAGAGGATGAAAAGAAAGGCCAATTCAGTCCAGCATCCATTGCTGCTACAAAGGAAGAAGCGATTGAGGCTCTAAATCAACTTAAAGTCAAGTAAGCTACTGTTTATTTTATTTATCATTAACGAAATTATTTCTTGATAAATTCATATTGATTTTTTTTTGTTTTTTTGTAGAACATTACGAACTGAATCACAAATTAAATTCTTGGACACACAAATCAGATCTAGTCTTAGCTTAGATCAGGCAAATACTGAAGAATGTTTGCAAGCCATGGATCAAGTTATGGAACTTGATATAACTCCACTAATGCTTAAAAAACATTCACACATTGTTGAAACAGTTAAAAGAGTTAGTTTAAAGTTTTATTTTTTTATATCTTAGTTTTTCATATCAATTTCTATACAAACTCATTTTAATTTTAGTTAAGGCGATATGTTGGAAACCTTAAACATTGGCAACTTAGTGAAGAAGAAACAGTAAGATATTTTTTTAAAATGGTGTATTTATTATGCAAACAAAAATTTGTTTTTAGTATTTATCATTATTTATTTTTACAGAAAATTTTTAATGAAAAAGCTGAGCAAATAAAAAAGAAAGCTGGAATTATTTATGATAAATTTAAGGTGAGCTTTTTTATTTCTAAAATACCACATTATTCAAAATTTTTATTAAACTGAAAATAACTGTTTCAGCAATTATTTATTGTTCCTGAAGATAAAACCTTTTGGGAATATTTTATTGAACTTTTAAAAGAATTTGATCAACACACTAAAGACATGTCACAAGAAGAAATATATTCTCTTCTAGCCGATCCTACAGGTATTTATAGATTGTTACATTTGTATGTTATTTTTTATATATACTATAATATTATTTTTAAATACTATTTAATATTATTTTTTAGAATCTAAAAAATCTATTAAACCTGAAGTGGTACCAAGTCCAAAGGTTGAACGCATCATCGAAAAGATCGAACCTGTCGCATCAACGTCGAGTAAAGGTTTAACAGAGATTGAAGCGAAGTAACATTTGTGAATTTTTATTGGTTATTTGGACTTACTATAAAAGAACTTGAAAACCTTACTAATAAGTGATTTAAATATCGAAATCAAATTGTTCATGAAGAATTTTTTCTTTTTATTTGTATTTTATGTTAAATAAGATAAAGTTCATTAATTTAATATAAAAATTTAAAATCCTTTATTTATTAATGAACTTTATTCATAGATTTTCCTCATTGGCAACAACTTTAATGACGATATAAACTTATTCATTATGAATTTCTTTTGTTTGTATTTTGTAAAAATTAAATTGAAATTCAAACATTTTTTATACAAAGAAAAATTATCATCTTGCATAAAATATTTTATATAAATAGTATAAGAAATGAATGAATATTGTAAAATATTTATAGTATAATTTAAATTAAAAATTGTATTTGTCATATAAATATAGATTTGCAGTTTATATTATTTTAATTATATATTTATTTAAAAACATATTTCAATTATTCACTCATTTACAACTTACAATAATATTAAATGTATTACAGGGTTACTATCATGAATACTTTTCAGGAAAAGGATATAAATAAACTGTAAATCTTAAATTTTTTATGATTTTTAATTTAAATTTTAAGAAATTTATATAGATAAAATATAAGATTGAATATATTCATTGAAGATTAAGGAGACATTTTTTTCCTTTAAGCAATCATGTATCATTTAAAAGTGTAAAATTCTTTTTGGCAAATATTTGAAGCAGAGTTGCTAAATAAATTTTTTTCTAATTTATTTTTAACTGATGATTATTAAACATCTAAAAAAACTTTTAGCATTTTAAAAAAATTTCCTTAAATTATTTTCTTTTGTAAATATATTTTCTAAGTATTAAATGTTTCGGTATAATAAACTTACAACTAATTATAATTATTTTCTTGTTCATTGCTAAGATTAACATGCATAAATGTTAATTTGAATGAGAAAAAAATTTTTTTACATAAAATCATAGGTTGAATCTTTTTACAAACTTGTTAATTTTATGAAATGAATGTTTTTATCAATTCTGATTTAAATAAGCCAAAGAGAATTAATATTTCATACACTTAACAGTTTTCATTGTAAGCTTTGGTCAAACTTGTAGTGTAAGAAGGTTGTACTGTGTATTTACATTTAAACTTGTTCATTTGTATCATAATAGTAGTGCAGATAGGTCAAAAACAAATTTCACTTAGAAACTTAATTCTACGTCGACATTTTCATTTTAACTTTTCATTATTGTGATACTTTACATTATTATCGCCATAAGTAATGTTAATTGATGTAAGAGAGCAAATATTATTTTTCGCACTTTTTTGTGCAATTATATATAATTAAAAAAAAATCATTAAATAATATTTGTTTCGTAAAATAATTCTCAAAAAAAAAAATTTCAACATGTGTATTTTATAAAAATAATAACTAAATTATACTTATTAATCATTCTCATGATTTAATGAAGGAGATAATAAGAGCAAGTTAGTTTTACATTTTTAATTAAGTTTGCTGTCCTAGCCACTGTACATTTTCTTCTTTTTAAGATTAAAAGCTTTGATTCTCCCACTAAGTAAGAGTTTAAAAAAAAGTTCAAAACTGTTGAATCTATACCAAATTTTGATACAATAAACGGCAAAAAAAGGGAAAAAATAATAGTGTAAGGTGATAAATAAATGATAATTCGCGTATCGTGCTATTGGAATGAAATCTGTACTAAAGATATTTTGAATAAAAACTGTTACTATAGAGTTGTAATGTATTTTACATGTGTAGAAGTAATGTTTTATTTTTTTACAACCACATTGTTGTTCTTACATTGCTTATAAGCTGCATCACCAATCAATAAAAAGCTTTCTTTATTTTTTAACAATATTCTTAAATTAAAAAAACACTTCCTATGTACACAATTCATTTACAGTCAGCAGCAAAAAGCATTTGAAATTTTTATTAAATAGAAAAATGACAGTAAAAAACATTCAATTCTTCATACAGTAATTCGTTACTAAAGCAGTATCCTATTAACATTTACTTTCTACCCTTCTTCTTCTTTTTCTTTTGAGCCTCTGGCCAGGGAAAGCCACGACAATAAAGTACATCCATAATATTGTGGCAAGTGTAATATGCGTTTTCCATTGCCTCATCACTAAAAACATCCATAGCAAAGCCAGATTTGTTGGCACTGCGTTTTGAGCCACGAGCCTTTTTAGCCTTACCCTTATTGCCTCCATTGCCATTTTTATTTCCATTTTTACCACCGTTGCCTTTTTTTGCTCCACCAGCTTTTTTGCGACCTTTGTCAGGCATCTTGAACACAAGCTTTGGTGATTTACTGAAAATTTTTATTTCTTTTTTACTGATTTTATTGATACTGTTTGTAAGTATATGCTTGAAATTATTTTTCAATAAATTGTATATAAAAAAACATAGTTTACATTTTTGTTCACCATTAATTTTTTAAATTTCCCGCTAATTAAATTAACACTTTTATTTTTCAAAACAACGTCGCTAGTATCGCTGAGTAGTACTCATATGTTGTTGATGAAAAATCTTCCCGAGATTTTGTTTATTAAATCTTAATTAATTTGTTCTGAATATTAATTTAACAAAATGTCGAGTGAATCAGATTCCGAATATAATTCTGAGGATGAAGAAGTAAGTTTTGTAACATAAAACTATCTAATATAAAAATGAATTGTTTGATTCTAACCTTTAATTTTCACGTGTTTAGTTACGAGAAGCGTTTGCACAAGGACTTCTAAAACCCGGTTTGAATGTTGTTGAAGAAAAGAAGCAGCATACAAATGATTTGGTAAGAAAATTCATATGTTTTGTAGGATAATATTGTTTTTTATTATTTAAAATAATATTATGGTGCATTTAAAAACAATATGAAACTATTTTTTGTCAAATATAATTATAATTTTATTAATTTTGGAGTAGTTAAAAAGAATGTTACATGTTTAGTAATTTATGAAAAATAAAAACTTGTGTCTTACTTGCAGGTTGGTCTAAAAAATAAATTAAAAGACCTGCAGACAACTTTACCATGGATTGAGAAATTAGTTTTAGTTAATGCACCAGCACCACTAGCACCAGAATTAGCTTTGCAAATTCGTGGTCAAGAAGAACGTCGTGCCAAACAGTTAAAAGGAAACCAAAAACTACCACAATACAGTCCTTCTGAAGATCCAGTTTTAAATGATTTCAAAAGAGAAACTATGTTTCACAGACAGGCTCAAAGTGCAGTAATAGAAGGAATAGCAAGATTGAAATCAATGAATATTCTTACTAAGAGACCTGACGACTATTTTGCAGAAATGGCTAAAAGTGATGAACATATGCAAAAGGTTAAAGAAAATCTTTTGAAAAAACAAGTTGAAGCTCAGAGATCAGAAAAAGTTAGACAATTAAGGGCACAACGTAAGGTTTCTAAGCAAATGCAAATTGAAGCTACTTTGAAAAAACACGCTGAAAAGAGAAAATTAATGGAAGAAGTTAAGAAATATCGTAAAGGAGTTAGAAAAGATCTTGATTTCTTAGATGACAAGAAAAAGCCTGCGTCAAAAGGAAAAGATGGAAAATCACTTAGTAAAAAAGCTATGGAAAAAAGGAAAGCAAAGGATTCCAAGTTTGGTTTTGGTGGTAAAAAGCGAGGAATAAAAAGAAATACAAGAGACAGTGCAGCAGATGTATCTGATTATAAGAGACCTAATAAGCCTGGTATGCCAAATAAGTCAGGCAAATTTAATAAAGGTAACATTAAGGCTGGTAAATTTAATAAGGGCAACAACAACAAAGCTAACTCCCGGCCTGGTAAAAATCGTAGAATACAAATGAAAGCTAAAAGAAAATAGTTTTGTATAAAAATTTATAAATAATGGTAAGTGTGAATGACAGATGAGTGTTGTGTATGTATAAAGTTTTGACTAATAAATTGTTATACATAAAATATAATATGCCAATCAATTTTAAAATTACTTATAAATAAAATTGAAATATGTTTATAGAATTGTTTATTTATTACTATTTCTTATTACAGTATGTAAGTTTTGAAAATCTATATTGCAATTTTTAAATCAATAATCAGTTCAAACAACAAATTATTGGATTATAAACATCAGATAAATAATATATTTTGAAAAAGATTAAATTTCAATTTAAATTGAAAAAAAAAAATTATTTATTTAATCTCAAAAATATATATCTATTCTTTTATCAATAAACGTCGTAGATAATATAAAATTTTAATAAGAAAAAAAAGCATATCTTATACCTGTCACGTAAATACTTCATAAATTTTTATGATTTCTTCAATTGCAAAAAAAAAACTTACCTCTATTACAATACTAGATATATAACCGCGTGTCCTTGGTAAAAAAAAATGTCGATTATTATGACATTGCACGATGCACTTTTTGCACTTTATGACAAACTATATAAACAAACGGGATCGAACTGGAAACCAAGAAACTTACTCGTTTAAAATCTAATGTTTTTTAAGCTTTTAGACTTCTTGAGTGTATTTGACGGAATTGTTGAATCGATAAGTTGCGCTTATACGTGAAATCGCGAAGGGAGAACATATAAGAGATTTAATATTTATATTGGACGTCTATATTATTATTGTACAACTATTATACCTTTAAAATTTTAATGCTTTCGTATAAATAATAATAATAATTTAAAGCTGTTTGATTTTAGATTTTAAAAAATTATTTTATTGATTTATGTAAAATTATCACAAAACATCAAAATGATGTAGCATTACAAACAAAATTTCAAGACAATAGTCGTTAAACAATTAATTAAAGTTTAAGTGTTAATCTAATCGAATTAAGAAAGTTCGGGAAAAGTAGACAGAGCAGTTTTGAAAATAGTCAATTCTAGGTCGTCGTTATTTTTAGGGCTACTCGAAACTTCGTAAATTTTTCCTTTGAACAAGCCGCGAACAATATATAGTTTTCCACAACAATCGATGCTATATTTAAAATATGTGTAAAATTTTATTTCTATAAGATAAAGCTTTTTAAGTTAAAATTTCTATTAGAAAAAAATTGATAAATTTTAAATTTAATTTCCTGAATACAAAACTTTTTATTAATTAATTTTTAAAAAAATATAATTTTTTTCAAAAGTGCTATTGAACAATCAAACAATTATATGTTTATGACTATAAGCGCTATTGATACCGCAAATAATGCCAAAATCGAAATTTTCAAATTTAAAACAACAAATTACATACGAAGTATCAAATGCGTTCATACTTGCATTTATACAAGCCAACTATCAATTTGTCGAATTGTAATTGGTTTACAGTGCAACGTTTGTTTTTCTTTTTAACAACCAGCAGTTAAGCGTTTAAAGTTGCTTTATAAAGGATGAATCATTTGCTATAATTATAGATGTGTTGGTTGTGCATTTAAACACTGTATCAGTTTTTAAAGAAATTGATAAGAATATTATTTATATGAAAGTGATTAAGCAATTGACGACGTAATAGTAAAAACCCCTCTAAAAAAACCAAGCCAAAAAAACTAAAATTATCTAATATAGTTTATACAGTTTACGAAATTATTAATTTATTAACTAATAATTGACTTCTACAAAAAAAAAACATTCCAGAATAAATTTTTAAAAAACGGAAGCCACAAAAATTACCATATTATTAAAGTTCTCCTAGTAAATTTTAACAAAAAAGTATATATAATCATGTTAATCATAAAAAAAAACAAATATTACGATAAGATAAGCCCACACTTATATAGTTAAGTGACCCTCTTTTAAAAACAGCTTACTCACATAATAAACCCAACACAAGTTTGCGAATAGTTCTAGAAACTTAAATTGATCAAAATTGTAATTTTGTGTGTAAAAAGAAGAGACTTCAGTTTGTCAAAGTAAGAAGCGTTTATGTCAAGATTTAATGGCAAGTCTTGCGTAATGTTGTAAATGCACGTTTAATTTCTACATTTTTTTTATTGCTATTTTTTTATTGGACATTTTGATAATGTTGTCGTGTATTAAGTGATAAAAATATAAAAGTATCTTTATAAGCATATCGATTTGATTTAAGCTTCGCGAATTTTTGATATTTCTATTTACTTACAAATATTTCCTTATATTATTATTATTATTTTTATTTTTATATTATTACGTTTTTCCAATTAATAATAAAAAATAATCGATTTAATACAAGTTAAAAGTACTATAAAGCTTTATCTAATATCGTCTTACCATTATAGAACTTATAGTCCTTCACTTACAAAAGTATAATACAAAAAGTTGAAAATAAAATGACACATTTATCAAATTTGAAACTATAAAAATAATTGTTTAAGTGTCGTACGACCCGCAGCAAATTCTTATTAAAACAATTTGACTAATTATTTGCACAGCAATTACCAAAGTACGTAAAGTACACAATATTACTTAAGCTTAAAATTTTTTATTTTAAAAATAATCATCAAAAAAGCTCAGATGTCAAAAAGCTCGGTTGTCTGTACCTATATAAAAAAAAAAAAAATTGATCGCAAGCTTTCTATCATAAAAACAACAATAAAAGAATAAAAACAAAAAAAAAAGGAAAAAGGAAAACGAAAACAAAACGATATCACTTTGGCATAAGTTTAGTTAATCCATATGTTACGCGAGGCGCCACTGCTGCGCCGGCGCGTGTGTGTGAAGGTAAAAACGAAGTGACTCGATCGTTGAACGTTTCAGTCGAGCGCCGAGCGTCGTATAAGTATTAGCAGCTGTTTTTAGAAAAAAAAACTTGCTGCTCTTTTATAAACGACATAAAAACATATAAGTATACGCGCGTAATAGTAAAGTTCATACATAAAAAAAAGAGAGAGCGCGGGCGCTCGTATATAAACAGTATTAATTAACAATTAATTGTTATATTATAAAAGTGCTTTTGTATAATATAAAATCTTCTGAACACATCCTACAAAAGGGCTGAAAATATAAAGGGACGCGCGCGCCACCATCTCTGTATATTATATATATAAATATATCTTGTCTATATATTTCGGCCATAACCCATAACCTCAACTGTGGGCCTAAATTCTCCATACAAAATCAAACAACAAGAATCTTTGAAATTTTGAAGCCTTGATAACAAGATATTTAATTATCATCAAGATCAGTATAATAAGTAACAATATCATCAACGTATTACTACGTGTGTAACAAAGGTATTTTTGAAAAAGAAAAAGAAAAGGGATTGTGTGGAGAAAAAGCGAAAAGAAAAGTGTATATCAAGGCGTGCGCATATAACTCCACGCATATATCTATATAAAACCTGCCGGCATCATCATCGCGCCGCGCCCTTACTACCAAAAAGACACACGTTTATATACGTATACTATTCGAAGAAGAGATAAAGGCGTCTGCTGCTGCTGCTGCGTGATTATATCTATACAATTGCAGCAATAAAGTTCCGGCAACTGAATTAATTTTTTTTTATAATCGTCACCTGGGGACCATCTCAAATATGAACTCATTTGTTTAAAAAAAAAACTCTTTATTTTTGCCTTACATTTATTTATGGAAAAAAATAAATCAGTATCACATTTCCCAGTAACATCATCATCATCGACGTCGACGTTCCTGAGTGTTTAATACAGCTGTTCTCCATCAGAAAGAGAGAGGAGAAGATTCTGCTTGTTCTCGAAGCAGACAGACATAATTAT
>JAPYZE010003072.1:0-14080 GCA_030522805.1 Leptomastidea abnormis | reverse complement strand
TTTAAAAATTGTGGAAAACAAAATGTGTGTTTTAAAATTTTGAAAGTATAGATTAAGTCATTAAATTTAAATGTAGATTCGATTGTAGTAATATTAAAACGTTGTTTTTTCTTTTATTACGACTTTATGATACAGACATATTGCATTTTACAAAAATTATCAAGACTCAGCATTTCGGCAGAATTTAATATAGGGAAGAATAAAAAGAAAAAAGAAAATTTCGAAGTACATAGCTAAGGGTGAGGACATCATAGATAGAATATAAAAAAGGGAAAGGGAAAAAAATGCAAAAGTCGAAAGAGAGACAGGCTTAAAAGTTAGCATGGGGTATGGTAATAAGTGAAGGTTTACAGTAAAGGATGAGTACGTGGTGAACAAGTAAAGAGTTGGAAGTATTAGAAAGAAGACGCAATATTCGACAAAGGGTACAAAAAAAAGGGTTAAAATAAAAAGCAAGCTTGCGTTTATGTCGTGAATAATTAAAGTTGGTGAACGAAAAATCTAGTCAATTAGACTTATTATTATTTAACAATTAAAAATAAAATAATATTTTTATTTATAAAATTTTTAATGTGTTAAGCTCGTTTTAAATATTGAAATTCAACTGCTATTGCATTAACTTTTAATTATATAACAATATATTATCTTATGAATTATTACAGATAACATGTATAAAGTCTGGATTTATTTTAATTTTTTTCATTGTTTCACGTTAATTAATATTGATTGATCGATTTTATATGTAAATCTATATGTTCTGTGTAAGAATACAGAAAAAGATTTTATTATAATATAATAACAAACATTAAAAAAATAAAGAAAACAATTTTTTCAATTTCTCAATAGCCAAAAGAATGAAATATATTGTTTACAATACAAATTATAAAAAAAGTAAAAAGTATTGCAAAAAACTCATCGACTATACATATCGTATACAATAAACCACAATTAAAAATCGACATCGTCCTTCTACACCAGAACAAATAAAACTTGCAATTCAAAAAATTTCATTTCACCTTCTTGAGTTTTCAGCAGCGTAACATAATATCGCAAGGGAGGGCAGAGAAAAAAAAAGAATATAAAAGGGTGTAAACAATAAGCAAAAAAGAAGCCACGCACGCGGGAGTTACGCTCGAGATGAGCTGCAATATATATAGGAGGGTGAAAAAGTGTGCGAGGGAGAAGCTCTTCCGTATTTGTGTGGGTGTGGTGCATCTGTTGGTGCGTTTTCGCATACGCGACCCCGCAGGGCAACTTGGGCTAGGTCAGGATCGGCGTGTTTCTTTAGGAATATATATATGCATATACTGCACGTGCGCACGTGTCCGGTGCACGTATGCGCACGCGCCTTGTTTCAATGGCGTGCAACAACCCTTTTTGATTCTATACTGTCCGTAAGTTGAAGAGGCATTCGCTTGTGCTTAAAAGTACAGTATTGGCATATGTCGAAAAAGCTAGATATAACGAGTTTGGGACACATAAGCTTTCGAAGCCTTAATCCTTTAACGTTGAATACTATCTTATTTGTATTTCATTAAATTACCTCGCAAACTACGATTTCTCATTACAAAAATAAATGCAAATAAATTATTTCAAAGGAATTAATGTAGAAATTATTTTTCAAGATTTTTTTTATGTCATCTTAAATGACAAAAAAATCTATTTTAAAAAAGTATATAGTTCATTTTAAAAAAAAATTAAAATTAATGCCTATTTTATTCTTTTATTAATATCTTTCTACATGAGAGGCATTGATTTAAAAAATCATAAAAAAAAATATCTTTTACATAAAAAAGCATTTGAACAAACAATAAAATATTTATGTTAATTACGATTGTTACAGCCATTTATAAAAGCGCATATTTCTGGAGCATTCAATTCTTAAGTTAATAACAAGAAATTAAACTTCAGGATTGCACAAAATTCATATCATTTAAAATTTTTGTAAGTATTTTTGGTTTTATACCTTATTTTACACATGGATTATTTAATTTTAAACACATGTTATATAAAATAAATTAAGTATTTACCACGCATACTCATTGTCTAATATACTACATTTTTATTTAATAACAAAATACAATTGTCCTAAAGAACTGTTATTTGTAAAAAAATGTTTTAGCGTTTTTCAAAACACAATAATCTACAAGCTTAACAGTTTATTAATCATGAAATCTCTACTCTTCGTTACCATAACATTTTACTTAGCAGGTAATAAAAAATTGTTTATTTTGTAAATTCTAATGAAAACTTTAATATTTTTATTAATAAAAAATTTATTTATATTTCAGCTGTCTCTTTTGCCAGATTAGTTGGCAGTGATCCTTGCAATTGGGGGTATGAGTACCATTGCAAAAATCAACAGTAACTTAACACTCATTATTTATATAAAATATATTCAATAAATTTTTTAACTTTAATAAGAAATTATTTTTAGGATAGCGAAACGGTGCAATGTAACATGTTCATGAATTTGCCAAAATTAAAATGATAAGGAGAATAGAAATGCAAAAATCCAAAGTATTAAACTTTTAAGTGTAGAATATCTATGCATAATTTGTACTAATTTTTTAAATAAAAAAATATAATTATATTATTAAATAAAAATTTATAAATTGTTTATTTATTTTCTATTTTCGTTCATAATTTATTTTATAAATATTAAAATTTTCTATAATACTTGACGTTCAATTACAGAATGTAAAACATTTATTTTATCTCCTCAAGCAAGACTATTGAACACGAAGTAACTTTATTATACAAAGTAAACAAAAAAGATTGTAAATATACTCATAACATTTATCATAAAAAATTGCTTCATCAGAATTTGAAATAAAAGAAAACATTTATTACATTTTATTATTCAATTTCTAATCTTTTATAATACATATTAGCTGTTATTAACTCAAGATGAAATTAATTGCAAAACTATACTTATATTGTACCTTTATAATATTTGTAATAATGTAGAAATAAGAAATTGTAATTTGTTATATTCCAATGTTGACTTAGATCCATAACTACCTAATCTTTTTTGTTCGTGATATATTTCAATACAATTTACGAACTTAGTATGTTGATGTGTTAATATGCAAAAAACTTCACTTTAATATTTACCAAAAAAAATTGAAGGTGTACTAGAAGTAGACTTATAATAGTAAAATTAGAATAAATTGAAAAATAAAATTTTGTATTTGAATCACGAATCTTGAAAATTCATGATCAAGTAATATTGATAAGCCCCTCTCATTAAACCAGAATAAATTAAAAAATTAAACAGAAGCATCATAGATAGTCAAAGAAAAAGAATAGCACATTCAGTGTGCAATACGCGATCATTATAGTCATTTACAAAAGCAGAGATTCTTGAGCAGCTGGCACTCACATTTTAAAAATTAAAAACTTCGTATACCGCAAATTCAACATTATATTCGATTTTGTAAATTTTTTTTTGGTTAACATAATATTTAAAAAAATTTTTAATCATAATTTTTTAATATTGTAACAAGAAATTAAAAGATTTTTCATTTTATTTTGTATTAGAAGTATTTTTTATAATATACAATATTTAAAAAGTTATAAATAAAAGAAAAAAACATATAACCAAGATATGCCAAGTGTAATATTATATAAATTATTGTTATACCAACAATATATAATTTTTTACAATCGCAGTTGTTTTGTAAAATATATTATCTGAAAATATAAATTTTATGTAAACACAGAAGGTACACGTGCAGCAAAGATGAAATCTATACTTCTGTTATTGATAACAATTTATTTAACAAGTAATACACTTTTTCCTCTAACTTAATTTACTCAAAATTTTCGATATTTTTATAATTTAAAAAATTTTTTACAGTTGTAACTTCACAAAGAATAATTCGTGATTCACCTTGCCAATGGGAATACTTTCGCATCTGCGAATCTAAGGAGTAAGTTACATTATTATAGTATGAATTTCACGTTTTCATTTAATACTTACATAATCAAGAATATTTTTTTTATAAATTAAAATATATTTGAAAGTCTTGGTAAATACAAAATTGTAAATATTTTAGGTATATGAAGCAATGTAATGTAACAGATGAAATTTGTCAAAATTATAGCAAAACAAAGCTATAATTACATATTATATTTAATAGACGATACTTGAAAATATAAATGTATCTATTTATAAAGTTAAAAAAATTTTTAAATAAAAACAAGTTATTTATTTCATTGTTACCTTTTTTTCTAATTATACTTAATGACTATACAATCTTGCACGTGTAAGACTAGTAAGGTAAACAATTTTTTTATGCAAAATTAACCAAAAAAAATTTAAATGAACCAAAAATTTTATCGCTAAAAATTAATCTCTTATAATTTACATGGATTTTAAATTAAAAATGATTAATTTTTTTAATCATAATGTAACAATTCATTTACAATGTACACAAAAACACATGTTTTAAATTGTAATCGTGACAGTCCAGACGTCTTAAGATTGAAATTTTAAAATTTTGCTGTTTTAATAATTATTAAGATTATAAATCCTTAAAAAATATAAGATTTCATACAATTAAATTTCATACTTATTATATTGATTTAAACAAGCATTATTATTTTTGCAAAGTTATTAAAACTCAATAAACGCTCTTGGTCCAATCCAATACAAATAAGAATGAAACTAAAATGTACGAAAAACTATTTACATTAATGTGTTATTGAATTATTTCCGGTATGATTAAAAGAGTTTACTCTTGCTATATAACTTAATTATTAAAATTAGATACATTTTAACCAAATTTTATTATTAAAATCATAAGATAACTGTAATAAATAAAATTAATGATAAAAAATTTGGAAACGTATCGAAAAATCAAAAAATTATAAAGATTGTTATTATACCACTTGGCCATTGTAAGTAACACATCAATAACTCAATACCACGTGTAGTATCAATTTTATAAGAAAAACCCATACTTATTCTTATTAACATTATTTTACAATATATCAATTAAAAAGAATTATCAAATATGCAATAAATAAAATAAATTCAAATTCAAATTAAAGTGTAAAAATTAATTTATGTTCTTAAACATCCGTCAAACATTTCAGTATAAAAGTTGCAATGAAAATAAAATTTTAAATCTTTAAATTTCTTAAATACTCAGATTGATTGAAAACGCTAATCAATAATATCTCAAACAAAATAAAGATAAGTCCGTTTTCTTTTAGGAAGAAGCGTGACTTATTATAGCTCAGCTGTTCAACTCCTTGCCAAAATTTACTAATTTGAAGAAAGTTGAAGGATCAATTTAAAACGGTTGAAAACGTCAATTTCCTATTAATATATCTAATCACAAACGAATTAGCATTTTTTTCATTTTTATTAGACTAGAATTTTACTGAAGCATTGGACGTTTATTAACAATGAAATATCTTTTTATTATTTTCGTAACACTATATTTAATTGGTAAAAATTTTTAATTTATGCTTATTTATCTTATTAATAACAAATTAAAGATACTAATTAAAAAAAATTTACAATTTAGTTATAACTAAAATTGTGGCTGAAACCAGATATCTTCAAGATTCTGATCCTTGTGTATATCCTAGAAGTTGCAGTTCAGAACAGTAAGTTATTTAATTTTAAATTTTATGAAGAATAATCATACACAAAATATTACTTATGCATTTCTTGTAAAAAATAATTTACTAAAAAACAATTTTTAAAAATATTCCGTTTTGTAATTATTAAACTTATTCATTTTTTTTGAGAAATAAAACTTATTATAACAATGATTAATAACACCTATAAGCAAAACTACTCAATATTACTACTGATATTGATTATATGTACTGATTAAATTAATGAATGCAATGATTACGTAAATAAATACACTTATTTTACTTAAAATCATTGTGAACTCAAATGAAATCAACAATAGTTTTAATAATCTCTAAATTTGATATAATTTTTTTCTCAAAAGCAATCGATTGAATAAGTAACAAACTATTTAATCTTTATTGATTCGCATTATTATAACTAAATAATTGTATTTTTGAACTTTATAAATTGATACATTTATATACATAAATTCTTTTAAGAATGAAGAGGACATGCAAGCTTACGGACAACATTTGCCAAAAATTGAATGAGACTTATCAAATGAGAAAATCAGAAATAAATTAAATGTATATAAAAAAATATGAACAAGAAAACTATATAATTTATTATTAATTTAATTAATAAAATTAATATTTAAAAATAAATTTTTCACGTTTCTGTTTAATTATTTACTACTTGAATTTTCATATAAATAAGAAACAAAAATATTCCAGTCTAGACTATTAATTTTGCGTATATAATAATGAAGTCAATCAACTGTTAACTATACACACAACCAATAATTTTTTATTAAAGGTAAAAATAAAAAATTATACAACTTCAGTAAAGCAGCCTATGTATAACAGCACGAAATCGAGTTGAGACGCAGAGAAAAATCTATAAATGATGCAACAGCCGGGAGCGAAAAAGTGGAGAGCTCGAATCGTACAGGAAAAATATAAACAGAAAGAATAGATTAAAAGCAAGCTTCTGTACCCACAAAAACTTTTTCCTCCCTAGGACGAATGTGATCACATTTTCCATTTGGATATCCGGGGGGCGTGAATGTTACTCGCCTTAATGTTAATCTCTTTTGGCGCTCGCTTTCAAGGGATGCTGGTAGAGCAAGGGATAAGAGACATCTGTAGATGCGAACGCATTTGAAAAGATGAGAGGATAGTAAGAAAATTCATGTGGAGTATATGCAGTCAGGTGACAAACTCCTGCATCTGACTGGAGGTCCACTCTATAGGGACGACATATGATACTAATCCAATTACGTTATTGTATTGTCTTTTTTTTTACTTATATTTTTTGTCTCGATATCATAAACATTAATCTTATTCAAAAGGAAATATTCATTTTATTTTGATAGATTTATATTCCTTTTTTTTTATTTTATCAAAATTGGAGATCCAGATGGTTCTTACGATGGAATAGTATAATTATACTATATTGTGTTAAAAAAAATTGCCAGTTACGATTAGATTTTTTTTTTTATATCCTATTAATCAAATAGTAGATGATTACTATTATTTTTAAAATGTTATAAACTGCACTAAATTATAATAAGAATTTTGGCAATATAAAAATACATATTTGTTTAATCTTTATAAATCCATTATCTCTCGGTTTACCAAGCCCTTTGCCTTAGAACCTTATCTCTATCTTCTTCAGATAAGTTTCAAGTAAAGTTAACAACTTTGCGAAGGGCGCATATCTTTTGAGGTAACTCGAAACATGTCCCTGCTGATGTTGATAAAACCAGATATGTGTGTGTGTGGTAAAATTTCTTAGACGGCAAAGGACGAAAGATGCGTGTGGGAAAACTCATATTTATGTATTTTCAGAAAGGCTTTTGGAAGGTAGGCAATCTGCTTCAAGAGATTTGACTAAGTCCCTTTTATTACGAAGAGGATCAAAACTTTTGATAAACGTCTTCAAAGTTAAATTTTAATATACTGTATGTTTGCAAGATTTTCGTTTGTTTTCTTAGGATTTTTTCGCTTGAATTTTAAAATATAATTTATAAGTTTATGGAAATAAATTAAATTTTGTCATATCACACTCTTTAGCGAAACAGAGTAAAGCTAGAGTTTAGAAATATCCTTTCAATAAAATAAAAAAAATATAAAAGTTAGGTTATACCATAAAGCTTTAGTAATTATTAATATTTTCTTTATTTACTTGCAAAAAAAAATAAAAGATTCATTTTCAGAATATATACATTTTCGATTTAAATTAAAATAAGATAAAAAATTGAGATTCAGGGGGAGCTGGGAAAAAAAAAGAAAGATAAAGTTCGATTGCAATATGAATTTTTAAATAAAATTGCTGAGACAGCAGGATAAATATATCTGGAACGCGTTAACATCTGGAGCGAAACGTCGACTGTGTCTACTATACATTTTCTCGTCTATTTTATATATATCTCCCTCCTTCCAAAGTCCATAACACAATAGTATTCCTTTTTTTTGGATTCAGAGCTTAATCTCTCTTATTCTCCACTCTCGCCTTTTCGTATATCGTCGTTTTCCTGTTTCGACTCGTTCTACCAACTATATGTATATATTACATACATTGACATGAGCTCAAGAGAAGCTGAACTCGCATATACAATATCGATTGGCCAGTGACCCGAATTTCTCTCGTAGCTACATATACATACATTGCTCCACCCTAAATATCAATGTGATCCCAAAACCCAGCTCTGAAGCGTGAATAATACGCGTAACTCGGTACAGAAGCAAGACGACGTAAAAGAGAGATAGAGAGAATACCCCATTCTACCATTACTACCGCCGGGTGTCCAAAAAGAGAAGAAAAAGCAGCGAAAAAAAAGGGGGCTTCCCCAAAGACCGGGGAAAAGGTGAAAAATTGGGTGACCTCAATCTTCTAGCTCGAAGGGGGAGGGGTTACGGTTATAAGGCCATCTCACTGGGACGACGACGACGACGATGAAGCTTTTGCCTAGACTCTGTTTCTCTCTCTCTTTTTCTCTTCATTTCGCTCCACCCTCGTGCTTCCTATAAGTTTCGCCATTTCGACTCGGAGAAACACGCGCCTGTTGACCATTGCGTAAGAAAAATATTTTTTTTTCTTCCTTCTCACCCCTCCTTTTCGACACATTCTGCTAGCTTCTTTTTCTGATCGACACGACATTCTACTTATACAATACAGCCATGGAAATCCCTGCAAGTCGAAAAATTGTATATTCTTTTATTTTCTTGGATATTCCCTGGCATTTGAATGATCGTGATGGATATACATATATGTATAGAGAGAAGGATATAAGACGGGCGCGGTCTAACAGTGTTTAACAATCGAGGGTAATTGGAGAAATCGATGGGTAAACAGGAGGACCGATGGGTATGCGTGGTTTTTTTTTTTCTTTTTTCAGATAAACATTATAAAAGAACGGACGGGGCGCGATATGGGGCTTAAACAATATTGTGTTTGTTCAGGCGCGACGGGGAATTGCTAAATAATGACGTTCGACGATTGAAAAATTGTTTTGGCTTGTGCTGTATATATAAGCTTGGATATATATTTTTTTCTTCTTTTTTTTTTTGCTTTCGGTGATTCTGTATAATGTAATCTACGTAATATACAAGGTCGATCTCGAATAATTAATGATAGAAGTCCATTATGCTTGTCGGATAAGTATAATAAGTGAAATATCAGCGGGGTGATTGTAGCTTTCATGAATTTAATCGAGTGATCAAGCTGTCCAAAATTGAATTTTTAAGAAAAGTTTTTTTATGGATTTTATCAATAATAAAAATAAAAAATTATTAAATTATGACGAATGGAAAATTTTTGCATGTATATTGGCTGTTTGTATTTTTAAATTAAATCAAATGATGTTTAGAAACCATTTATACTTTTAAAACATAAAAATTAAAATTGTTCAATTACTGTTAATTTCTTTTTCATGATTAATATGAACATTTGCGACAAAAAAAAGCTATATTTACTTATATAGATTAATAAACCTACTCTCTTTATTCGATCGTTTACGCAACACATTTGGGAATGGTAACAGCTTGACGGTTAGAAAAAAGTTTATTCGATCAATAAACGAAAAAAAAAGTAAGAAATTAAGGCTAGACTTCGTAAAAATTGTGAAAATAATACACGTGAGAGAAAAGTAGCTTATCGAAGGATACAAAATATAGGTCAAATAAGCTCTAAAAGTTTGATAACTTATACCAACTCTCTTGCTATACATATAAGACATACGACCTCTCGTCAATCATGAAAAAAACATTTGACGCGTTATTGTAACGTTTGTTTGCTTAGTTATTAGTCATAAAATGCTATACTCGAGCGAATTTTATACGAAAGCTCATATGGAGTAGTAGCTTTAATACGTATACGCTTCTAGCAAGGACATTAAAAATGCATTTTTTTTTACTCGCAAGAGTAAACCAAGACGGATTGATATTAATTCAGTCGCGCCTCACCTATCGCCTCTTGTTTGCCAAGCAATTTTGTTTTCGGATCTGGCGACTGGTTCTCTCCGTTAACCTCGGCTTTACAGATGTCTAATGATTTATAATGAAAAATGTAGTTCAGTACGTGGACCGTAATTTTGCGGGCTTGTGAGTAATTGGGGTTGGATAAACATGGGCCTACCTCACTCCATTCTTTGTACATTGGGTCTGGGTAAAACTGCTGGATTGGATTATTTTGAATGTAAAGTGAAGGCTTAACGAGCTGTTCTGGTCCCTTTTTTATAATCTCATGTGCAAAGGGATAAATAGGGATTTTTAATTTAAAAATTAGATTTTTTATTACAAGGATATCCAACACAATACATATGTGGACTTAAAAAACGTTATTTTAAAAATTTTTGTAATTAC
Source organism: Leptomastidea abnormis (assembly GCA_030522805.1). NCBI lineage: Eukaryota > Metazoa > Arthropoda > Insecta > Hymenoptera > Encyrtidae > Leptomastidea > Leptomastidea abnormis. The sequence continues at coordinate 3,619 of JAPYZE010003072.1, read as the reverse complement.
GTTACGGAATTAAATTTTAATAAATTTAGACATAATTTATTGAAATTTGTATGATAAATTTTGTCACAATAATAAATATTGCAGATTACGAATTAGAGAGAAACAGAAAGACTTGAAGAGTGATGGTTGTAAAGGGTATGTTGTCAGCTAATTAATTGTACTTCCCTTACAAAGACGTATGAACTAACCAGCGTAGCTATTCAGGGATATATAATAGAATTTTAGTTATTCGTCATGAGTGGTAAACGTAATTCATCATTGACTAAGTAAGATGTTAATGTTATTTTGTCATAATTATTTTTTTTTTCAATTAACTATGTTCTAGGTATGTCAAAATTATTTAGATGTAATTTATTTTTTAATATTTAAAATTTAATTTAAGATAATGAAGCATATATATTTATTAATAAATAAATTTAAAATGTAAGTATGTCTGAAATAATTTATCTTTTTTTTTTTTATTAAAAAGAATAATATATTACTGTAATTTTTTATAAAAATATAGTATAATAAAAAAAAATATGGTACAATGAAAACCTTCTCTTATTATGGTTGTATAAGTCCTTGCTCGTAAAGTATATCTTTTTACGAAAGAAATTGGTGTTACGTACAAGGGACATGGCAAGGTTAGATTCGCAACAAGGGTCAAGTATTTCACCCTTAAGCTAAGAGAAATTGCTTAAAAAAAAAGAAAATATGATTTACGAATAAACATTATGATTTGTATACATGCAATCAAGATTTTTATTTAAAAAAATAAAAATTAATAAAATTAGTATACAAACACAAATTTTATTTATCAATTACTAAAAAAGAAAATTATCATACAAACACCTTATAAAATAATTTAAATTTAACATAAAACAAAGAAAAAAAGTTAAAAAACAGAATATCAAAAAGCTTTACACAGCCTCGAGCCTTAACCACAAGTTAAAACTTCAGTTTCAAAATTTTTTTTTTTTCGCAAGTCGCATCTGTCTTCTTGCCTGCAGCTATATGAAACACGTTACTCGTCTCACGAGGCAAGAACTACGTGATGGCGCGAAATGGACGCGAGAGCGTAAAGGGCGCGCCACACAGAAGAAGGATATAAAGTGGCATGTGCGAGTAAAAAAAAAGAAAAAAAAAAAAAAAGGGCGCGTCGAAAGGCCCTGGGTATTACAGGAAAAGAAGGCGTGAAAACGTATAGTGTACGGAAAAGTCAAGAGATAAATGGTCTTATAGAAGATGTCGCGTTGAGAAGAGAAAAGGAGAGAAAGAGATAGAGAGAGAGAGCTTAACCGGAGATGCGGTGTAAAAACGAAAATAAACACAGCTGGAGAGGAGCAGGAGAGGGCGCGGCTCGCTGATATGTGTCTGGTATATATATATATATATATATGTATATGAAGAAAAGGGGAGGTAATACACGAGGAGAAATAGAGGGGTGGTAGAAATGAGGAGAGGTAGTGAACCACCACCACCACTACCACCATCACTACTATCACCGCGAAAGGGGTGGTATAGCGTATATAGTATAGCTGATAGTACTATACGCTTTCTCTCTCTCTCGCGGGGCCGCGCTTATCGAGCGCTGACGTCACCCGGACCCCTACTAGACACTACGTCACGTTATACGCGCGGGAAAATGTAGGGGGGAGGGGGAGTGTTGGGAGGGTAAGAGGGTGGGTGTCGGCCTCGATGCGCAGGAGCGTATACCCAAAGCCCACCTGCGCCAATGTGTGTATACTATCTGTGCCGTCACTCGACCCTACCCCCCCCCCCCTCCCCACCTCTTCACTTCCACCTTCCTTCATACTACTGTCCGATCGATACTGCTTTTTGAAATGTATATATTTCTTTCTCCTTTTTTTTTTGCGAGTAAAGCTGCTCGTGACTCTGGACCTGAAATATACTGAAAGAATTGCGAATGAAACTGCAATGCCAGACTGCAGTTTTGCTATTTTATATATATTTTTCTTTTGGTAGGGGGGATTATTGGAAAATGTGGATTGGTGAGACGTGTTTTTTCATCTTTTTTCTGAAATGTTATATTTTAACGTTGATAAGGTATTCGTATTTTGTTATTTGTTTACTTTTTTGTTTTTTATTTTGTTTGTTTTGAATAATTTAAAGTAATTGAATTATTTAGTTTAACGAAATCGTGACTTTTTTTTTAAGTTAATAACGCTACCATTATTTTTCAAAAGATTTTAGAATTCACTATTACAAAGTCAATAAAAATTCTGAATGAAAAATAATATCAAAAGATGTGAAAAATACAATTTTAAAAAGTAAATACGTCGTTCTTTTGATAAAAACAATTTCATTCAAAGTAGTAAACTAAAACAACATTTAAATTGAAAAAATAACAAATTATTGAAACGCCAAACATCAAAAATAAAAACAAATAAAAATAAATCACTCAAAATGTTAAAAAAAATTCTAGAATCATTAAAAAATCACAGCTCAACCTTTATACAACCACAAATTCCACGTGTTCACATAAAATCCAAGAAATTAAAAAAGCCCGGGCTACATAAGAGTAGAGGGTGGAAACGAGCTTTTTTTCGTCTAGACGTCCGACATAATGGTATATACATGTATACATATAGCCAAAAGTCAAGGAAGCTCCTTGTAAACGCGCGTGTCTGCTAAAATTTAGCTCATGTGCGTGTGTGTGTGTGAGGGTATAGAGGAAGAAGAAGGTATATATAGGAGGGTTACGCGTTGCCTTGGGGCGGCCGCATAGCCCAGTTACACAGTCCTGCGGCCCCGTGAGCCCGTGAAAGTTGCGAGGTAGTAGAGTATTGATCCCTCCTACTACTGTTGGCCTACCATGGCCTCTCTCTCTCTCTCTCTCTCTGGTTGGTAGTAGTAGTAGTAGTAGTAGTAGTGTATACCTACTGACTATATATATAAGCGCCAACCACTACTGCCTCCCCTTTTGCGAATTTCCCACTAGCTGTACTTGTATATCTACCTCCCCTATATTCGCTCAAGTCCCTTCTCTATAGGTACCATCTCTCTCTCTCTCTCACTCGGCCACCGCCCTTCCTCAATTCCTCCCGCTTGTACTCTCTAGCATCCCTGTCCTTATACTACACAGACTCCTACTTTTCCTTGCTATATAATTTTGGCTAGCCCTTCTTTTCTATTCTATTTGCTTTGAATTTACGCTGAATACGTTGGGTACTATGATTTTTATTTTTTGAGTATTGACCTGTTTTTGCTAAAAAAAAAGAAAAAATTTTCATTGAGAGATTGAAAATATTAACTTTTAGATTGTAAAGTGATGAAAATACTTTGTGATCAAAATTAATAGTTTTCTGTAAAAATTTTTGACGTTTTTAAAAAAATTTTAAGATTTTTCTAAACTTTTTTAAAATTTTTATTTATACATTAATTTTTTCAATCCCAAAAAATTTTTGTGAACGACACATCCAAGTACACCGTGGATTTACCTCTTCAAACATTATTTTTTATAATGCCTTTTTGACACTCTATTGAGTATATTTTGGCAACTTATAACAAGCACTATGACTTACTAGGAGAAGTTGTCAGATTCGGGTGATGGATTTTCACCAAACTTGGCAGGGTGACTTCTTTTAACATATAATAAAAGAATCCCAAGTCCTAA
>JAPYZE010003071.1:2476-16557 GCA_030522805.1 Leptomastidea abnormis | reverse complement strand
CGAGAGCTCGTGCCGCAATAATTCAACGCCACCACTTACCGGACCCGAAAAATCTTCATCTAAAATTTTCTTATATAGTAACCGGAGGGATTCTCTGACACTTGCGCGAAAGCAAATTTTGTGAAAAGCCACCTAGCGGGAACCCAGGACACTTCATCTCTCTCTTTCTCTCTCACAGAAATCTCATCATGACGTCACGGAAAGTAGCAGCACCACCAAGCATATACAAACCTATGATATGTGTATTGTGAATCGCGGATTGTACAAGTGTACATACAATATTGTTTTTTTAAATTTGTCTTGTTAGCTTCTTTTTAATGCACCGTTATAAAGTGGTATCCTTCCACTCATCCTTCTTGTAGCCCTCTCCATTTAAATAGAGAATCCAGCCCCAGCTCTTCTAAGTTACACCTACACCCTATTGAATCAATAGTGTTACGCTAAAACTAAACATTGCACCTCTCGAGTGGGAATTGATGTACCCATCTAAACACAGTTTAAATCAAGAGTGTACATGATACTTGTATCTATTAATAAGTAAATAATTAATTTGCATTCTCGATATCATTCAATACAAAATAATTACTTGATATGTCCATTTTACATAACCTCTTTATCTAAATGTTCAGCAAATTACTTCTTGTAAAAATAAATGTAATAGCAAATTTTCTTTTTTTTTTAGAATTTCATGATATAATATTCTAAAATAATAATGGCCGTTGTTGGAGAGTCTCTTCATCTTGATAGAGGTAATTTTAATTTAATATTCTTTAAAGTATTTTTATTTTGATATATTCAATTGTTATAACATCTTTTCCTTCTAGACATTAAGCGGTCTCTTGAATTGCTAGATAAATTACAAAAAAGTATGTTAAAAATTATAAGGATTGATAATTTATAAAAATCATTATATTAGCTAAAAAGTAAATTTACTTCCTTTAGGTGGTGAAATTCCAGTTACCAAGCTAGCTGCTTTACAAAAAGTCTTACAAAGTGATTTTTTAAATGCTGTTCGAGAAGTTTATGAACACATTTATGATACTATTGATATTCAAGTAATATTTTCATGTTCATTCATGTTTTACTTTAAATTAAACTCGTAAAAAATAAAAAATATCAATCTTTATATCAAGGGATCTCAAGATGTAAGAGCATCTGCAACTTCTAAGGCCACAGTAGCTGCTTTTGCAGCTAGTGAAGGTCATGCACATCCCCGAGTTGTAGAATTACCAAAAACTGATGAAGGTCTTGGTTTCAATGTTATGGGAGGTAAAGAACAAAATTCACCAATTTACATATCAAGAATTATACCAGGTGGAGTAGCAGATAGGCATGGCGGACTTAAAAGAGGTGATCAATTATTATCTGTTAATGGAGTGGTAAGTATTTTATAATTGACAATCTACAATAAATGTGTAAAATTAAAAAATATAAATTGATTTTATTTTTATTTCAGTGTGTTGAAGGAGAAAATCACGAAAAAGCTGTAGAGTTATTAAAACAAGCACAAAATTCAGTCAAATTAGTAGTTCGCTATACTCCGCGAGTTTTGGAAGAAATGGAATTGCGTTTTGATAAACAAAGAGCGGCAAGAAGGCGCCAAAATATTCAGTAAAAATATTATAACTGTTTGAAGTCACACATTTATATTTATTATTTAAAAAGAAATGTGTCAATCAATTACTGTATGTTGCAGAAATCTCTACTAAAATTATTTTACTTCACAAGTAGAATAATTTAAATATTTACAATAAAATATCTATTTTTAGAAAAATCACAAATTTTAAAGCACAATCATTATTAAATAAGATTAATCTATGGCTACTAAAACTAATGATTACTTGCTTACCTGCCTTATTTTAATCAAAAATAAAGATTTTTAAACACTGTTACTTAATTAGTCTATTTATTCTAATTATTTTTAGATTAGTATTTATACATGTTATTTATTGGAATTTTTTATTAATTTAAAAAAAAAATCATATACTTTATAAATTATTTTTTAATTTTACATATATACACATACATGCCTGTGCAAATTTGTGCTAGCATAAAATGTGTAATATAATGTAGATGGGGCTTTGGCTTCCTGTCTGCTGTATCTGGAAAAACATATTATTTCCAAGTCAAACACAAAATGTTTTCTCGGTTATTTTTTGGTCAACAGTAACTAAATAAAAAATAACGAGTACCTAAATTTGTTTAGGAAGGAAAATAATATGGAATTGAAAGTGCATTTGAGAGTAATGAGAAACTATTATTCACGATACTAAAATAAAAGTCTTACTATTTCAATTCGACATCGATTTCATTTCGTTTATGCTTCCAATAATTGCTAAACAATGTTTTTGTTAACGAAATTCTTGTTTTTTGTCGCATGCTATGGTAAGTATAGTTTACCCAATATGTAAACAAACTTTATTTACATTTATTTAACATTGCATCTCTAATCATAACCTCAATAAATTTGCCGATCGATAATTGACGTGACTATTTTTCTCAAATTCTGAACTTTGGAAATAACACTGCACTGCATCATTGGTTTTTGTTTAACTTTAAAAATATATAAAAATCAACAATGACTTAATTCTTTTTTAACATAAACAATCTGTTAGTTTTGCAAAGTCTTGTTTTCTTTGTTTAACAAAACATTATAAAATAATTTAAATTTTACTTCTTTTTTATCAATTAGATTTTATAATGTTTCAGCTTCAATTGAAATTTCAACAGCTACTAGGGTATTGGATCTGAGTGACAAGTAAGTCTTCATTTGTGTTTTAAATTTTATTTTACAGATAAATAATTTTCTAATATTTTTTTATTTAGATTTTTAGAAATACATAAAGAAGGACTATGGCTTGTGAAGGTAAATAAATCATCTTTCTTTAAATAAAAAATTTAAATTATCTGAAAAATAACAAATTTATATAAAAAATGCTTTCAGATGTATGCACCATGGTGCGCTCACTGCAAAAGATTGGAACCTATTTGGCTTAATGTTGCTCAACACCTTCATTCATCTGCAGTCAGAGTTGGTAAAATAGATTGTACTCGTTTTACAAATGTTGCCCATCACTTTAAAATCAAAGGATTTCCGACAATATTATTGTATGTATATTTTTACACAATCTGTTTAGAAAAATTCTTGGAAAGACATCAAAAAATTAATAATATCTTTTAGTTTGAAAGGTGATCAACAGTTTGTTTATAATGGTGATAGAACAAAGGATGAAATTGTCAAATTTGCTATGAGATTAAGTGGTCCACCAGTTCAAGAAGTAACCAAGACTATAAGTTTCGACACATTAAAGAAAGATAGAGATTTATATTTTTTATATGTTGGTGAAAGATCTGGGATGTTGTGGGTAAATAAACGTTATATTCAAATAATATTTAATAAAATTTTTATAACTTCCAAAAATTATATTTTGATTAAATATTATCTGTTTTAGGAATTGTATCATGAAATAGCTACAACGTTCCAACCCCATGCATTTTTTTATCAATCTCACCCAGTTGTTGTTGACAAACATGCCCCAATTGAAAAAACTCCTGCCCTTTTTGTATACAAAGAAAATGTACACTATAATTTTACAAGTAAGAAAAGCTTTTTTTAATTAGTATCAATTATTATTATATAAAAATAATACATTTTTTAAATTTCAAGATCATAGTATAACTGATAAAGATAAACTTAACGAAACTTTATACAAATGGATTAATGCTGAGCGTTTTCCAACCTTCCCTAAAGTTACAAGAGGAAATATTAATCAACTGTTTTTAACAAATAAAAATCTAGTCCTTGCAGTAGTAGAAGAAAATCCAGTTGAAGAAATTTCGGAAGACATGCTCGAATTCAGAGATATGGTTGAATCTGTGATTAAAAAGAAACGTGAAAAATACCACGAGTAAATTTTAAAATTTTAAAATAACATTTTAACTATTTTTAAAAGTCCATAAATCAATATTAATTATTTATTAATATTTATAAATATTTATTTTAGTCATTTTCAATTTGGTTGGATAGGCAATCCTGATCTAGTCAATAGCATAGCAATGATGGTTGTACCATTACCAAGTTTAATAGTAATTAATTCAACAACAAATCATCATTACATTCCAGAAGATGAACCAGAGCAGTTAACTCCTGAGGCAATTGAAGCATTCCTGGAACAAATACGAAGTGAAACTGTTCCGGTAATTACTTTTTATAATTATTAATGGTTTCATGTAAAAATATTCTGATTTTTAAAATATTTAAATGTTTAGAAATATGGTGGCAATAGTTTATTAGTCAGGATATATAGATCATGGTTTGAAGCTCGATCTGCTCTTGCTTCAATGTGGTATGGCAGTCCAATATTAACTTTAGTGCTGTTTGGCTTACCAGCTGGATTCTTGTCACTTATATGTTATAACATCTGGTGTCCAGATATACTTGATGCAGATGATGAAGAAGAAGGTAAAAATACTCAATAAAGTTGTAATTATTATAAAATATTAGAAAAACTTAATTTATTTGAATATTCTTTTAGACTATACAGGATCAAGTCATATAAAAAAAGACTAGATGATGCTTGCCATAAGAAAAGTTATCTTCAGAAAGTGTGGAGAATAGCCATTGTTACATACTTAATAATTCCAATAAACCATGACTTTTTTAACTTATAATGTGAAAATGTTTGTGTAAATGTGAAAAATGTGCAATGTTGTGTATTTTCAAAGTATACTTAATATTATAAATAAAATTATTAATAAAGTTTTACTTAGATTTGTGTAAAAATTGTATCTGTCTCTAATTTTCTTTTAAAATTAATTAACTTAATGATGTTTATAAACATAAATACACATCTATCCTGTATATATGCACATTTAGATTTTTCAGTTTTTTAAAAACAATTTCATTAATGCTTCAAACAAATGTTACAAATCGTCATCATCAGAATCTAAAGCAGCTCTACGCCTGTCAAACTATAATATATAACAATTAAAAAATTTTATAGATGATTCATTTTCTATTTTTAGTTCCAAATTAGTGCTTACCTTAACAGTTGGAGTTTTTGTGGCAGTTTGTCTGTTTATAGTTTCTAAAATATTTATTAATTCTGGTTCTCCAAGTTTACTTGCAATTTGTCCTCTTTGAGCCATAGAAATTATCATATTTTCAACCATCTTCCCTTTTTCAGGCTTTCCTAAGGACAATGTGTTTACTGAAAAAAAAAAAAAATAATAAAATAATAGTACTAAGTTTTTTACTAAAATATAAAATATATATACATACATCTAGCTCTAGCATTTTGATCCAATACTTGACTAAGCATTATATTCTTCATTTCTTCCATTTGCTGCTGCTTTTCCTGGGCTGCTTGTTGATTGCCGGCATTGTCACCCTTTTAATAAATTTTATTTTTATTTTAAAAAATTAAACCACATCTTTATTGTTAATTTTTTTAACATTAAACATAATTAAAATAATAAAGAAATTAATATTATTTGCAGTAAAACTAAATATTTAGAAAAATAGATCTACGTCAGTTGAATGTTTTTTCAATTTTTATTCTTATAAAATAATTTATAATGTGTATAACTTCAGAATTTATAACCTAAAATTTGTGAGACATAAAAATAAAGTATTCCATAAATTAAAAAAAAAAAAAAATTAAATTTTTAAAATAATATAAAAAAAGCTGATCATTTCAAAGAAAATCAAAATTATAAATATTCAATAAAAATATTACTTTTTAAAATTAATATTTATATGATAACCTTATTGACATTACCTTATATTGTGATTGCAGCTGGGCTAATCGCTGCTTCCGAATTTCTTCTAATTCTGGATCAGCCATTTTTGAAATATATTATTTGTCTTACTTTTATAAAAAATTAAATTTTTATTGATTTTTATAATTTCCTTTTATGGTGCGAAACCGTATATGTAAAAGAAAAAGCGTAAAGTTGTGTATATATAAACATATATGTCTACCGCTAGCTTTAGCGTATTCAGCTGATTCTACAATGACAATTAAAGTAGCTGAAATGCTTATATTTTGCCTATTCGCAAAATTGTTAAAAAATTTATTTTATTATTTTACGGTTTTATTACTAAAAATAAGGATAATAATAATAATTTCACATTATTGTCGAATTTATTGTTACAAAAGATTTTTTTTTATTGATTAGCAACTAAAAAAATAAGGACATAATAATTAAAAGTGCAATTATATATTTCATTAGAAAAAATATATTAACGTTCCGGTAAAGTTGAAACACTAAAACTCAAACTATATTTGTTGCAGGATGTTCGAGTGTTTTGAGTTTTGACCTTCCTTGTTCCAAACACGCATAAGGCTAAAATAATGATTGTATACCGGCTCGGCCCTCGCGCCACAGTCTTGTCTGCTATGCTGGGCGCACGTCTTCCTCCCCCGTCTTTTCACATTGCAAAGTATACCTGCATCTATTATAGACATAGATACACGACAACCTTTGAAGCCAGTGTGTGTTATACCGAAACCTACTTATACTATACATTCGGTCGTCGAAAGAAATTTCAGTTTGTGGTTTCGCATAGGAGCACAATCGCGCGCGCAGCTTGCATTTTGCTGATAAAACTCGCGATGGAAATGGAATAAGGGTTCACTGCGGTGCAGCGCTTCTATACTTATGTGTGTAGGTACGTGTGTGCGCGTCGCTATACTCCCCCGCATAAAGTAGACTTACGTGAGCCGTCAGTTTCGCGTTCGCGATTCTTCATGAATGTAACAACTCCGTTGCTCCATTTTCCAAGCGATGTTACATCAACACTTTCTTGGCTTTTTCTTTACACTTGACTGACGAGTATTACGGGACTTCTTTTTTGTACTTTTTACTTGTGCTCGGAGGCAGTCGAAGGTCTTTCTTTGTTTGACTGCGCTTAATTGTCTGCTTGCTGCTTAGATTATACAGAAATTAACAATAATTTCGTAGCTTTTTAAGCGCTAGCAGTCAGAGTATGTACTTATGTGTAGAAATGGAAATAGGTAGTAGCAGTTTGAGGAAAGAAACATTTACATGAATGTAAGGTGGAGGATACCTTAAAATTATGGCTTATTATAGTCAATTGGTTAAGATCAAAACTATTCACAAGAATACATTGGAGTTTTATATTTTTAATGTTAAAAACGAAATAAGCAATCTAGCATTGTGATATGCATTTCATTAATCAAGGGTATACTTTATCATCAATATGTTTGGCTGTCCAAGAGAAGCTGTTAGAGTTAAAGTTAAGGTATTGTATTTATTTATAAAAATTGAAAATTAAGTTTTTGTTTTTTACTTTATTTTTAATCAAAATGCATTAATTTATTGTTTTGATAAAAATAAAAATTATATTTTTCTAATTATTTTAGAAATGTGAAACTCGCCATCAACCTGAATACAGAAAATTTAGTGTTGATCCACAAATAACATCAATTGAAGTTCTTCAAAGTATTTTGATTAAAGCATTTGATATTAAGGGGTATGTTTTGCTTAAACATGTATAATAATTATTACTTTATTAGAAAATTATAACTTAAATTAAATATTTAAAATTTTCCTAGCGAGTTTACTGTTTCATACAGAGCAATAGATGATTATGGCGCAGAAACTTATTTATTTTTACTGTCGGACTGGGATTTGGATGCAGCTTTTATAAGGTAAACAATTAAATACTGCAATGGGAATGATAATTAAATATTCTAATTGTACAATCAATCTACTTATAGTGCATCAGAACCATACCTTTACTTACAAGTTAACTTAAAACCTTTTGGAGAAACAAGTGATTGTGAAAGTGATTGGGATCAAAATGTACAACATGTGGCAACAAGACCAGAACTGGGTTTTGCATACAAGACCCCCAGATTACCTGTCATCATAATGAATAAGGTAAAAGAGAAAAATAATGAAAAGAAATGAATTTGTAAAAAACATTTTAATATATTATTTTGTTACTTTTTCTACAGATGGAAAAGACATTAAATTATGTACAAAAGGCCTTAAGTACTTTTGGAGATGATTCAAATCAAGCAAGCATTCAACCACCTCGTGCACCTTTAACAGACGCTGAATTTAGAGAATATTTAGATCCCATAGGTCAAATTATTCAGTCGAAAAAATTACGTGCTGCGATTTATTTTGGAGGTATTGAACCTAGCCTTAGGAAAGTTGTTTGGAAGCATATACTTAACGTTTATCCAGAAGGAATGTCGGGTCGTGAAAGAATGGATTATATGAAGCGAAAATCGCAAGAATATATAACTTTAAGAGATGCGTGGAAAAATCTAGTGCAAAATGGGCAAAATATCGGTGATTTAGGTTCGTATCTAAATTGTTTCAATCTGACGCACATAAATAACATATTTTTCAATTTTAGCTTATGTCACTAGTATGGTCCGCAAAGATGTTCTAAGAACTGATCGGCATCACAAATTTTATGGCGGTTCAGACGACAATCAAAATACTGCAAGTTTATTTAACATTTTGACAACCTATGCTTTAAATCACCCATGTGTAAGTTATTGTCAAGGAATGAGCGATCTTGCTTCGCCTCTTTTGGTAACAATGCGCGACGAAGCTCAAGCTTATATATGTCTATGTGCGCTTATGAGAAGGCTCCAAGACAATTTTATGCTTGATGGAATTGCTATGACAACCAAATTTGCACATTTATCAGAAGGTGAGAGCTACTTTTCATCGGTAGACATTGCACCATTTATTTGCAAGAATATATATATATATTAAATTAGTACTATTGCTTTTAGGCTTACAGTATTATGATCCAGAATTTTATGCTTATCTTAAGCTGCATCAAGCCGACGATTTATTATTTTGCTACAGATGGTTACTTTTGGAAATGAAACGAGAATTTGCTCTCGATGAAGCAATGAGAATGCTGGAAGTTTTGTGGGCATCCTTGCCAGCGGCACCTCCGCCAAACGGAGAACTGCGTTTGGCAGAAGTGAGATTCCCTCCACCGACGCCTCCTCCCAGTCCAAATATAAAACAAATTCGAGAAAATGCCTACACTAAAGTTTGCGCCCTTCGACGACAAAGTTCATCCGCAAGTCTTAACAATATTAGAAAGCGAAATGTTAGCACTGACGAATGCTTAAAAGAAAAAAATACCAATGAAATTACTGAATCCAGTAGAAGGTCTTTTTTTATATTATTATTATTATTATGATATAATTAAACCATTTTTAAAATAATAATAATTGAATGAATTACTATTTAATTACGATATAGATTGATTAGACAGCAGCAATCGGATCCCGAAAGTGAATGTGTCGATGTCGTACGAAATCGAAAAAACGTACCCTTAACCGAAAAGTGCCTCAGCATAGACTCTGCAACCAGTCAAAATCCAAGTAAAAGGTTTACATCTTTACTAGAGCTTGACAAAAGACTGGGTATATCAAGCAGCGTGGATCAGCAAACTAAAGCTCAAGCGGGCAAGTGTGCTCGCGTTGTAAAAAATCTGAACGAGTTTTTAAATTTTACGAGTTTAAATAAAAGCAGAATCATGCCAAGCGATGATTCCGAGCCTCCAGCTAAAGTTTCAAGTGAAGATGGCGGAGTTGCTAAAACTACTCGCGACGAATCCAATTCTCCCGAAGATTTGACGGACTTTTTCCCTATGACTACCTCTATGACGAGAGAACTCCGCCTGGAATTAGAATCTCTCGATCGCCAGGTAACTTTTTTAAATCTTTTATGTCTCATTTCTTTTTTACATTTTATTTCAATTTATTTTTTATGTAACGTTTTTTTATCGAATAAATAGGTTTTTGGACCGTCGCCACTTGTTACTGATCATCGTTCCAATTGCACAATCTCTAAGCAAGAAAGTGAAATAGTTGAGAGCGAAACGGAAACTGAGATTCCTAAGTGCAGTCCGGCAACGGACGTTTTCGTTTGGGAAAATCCTCTACGCACATTACAAAATAAACAAAATCCAACAACTCCCGATGAACAAGCTGATTTAGAATATGATGGAGAAATTTTAGAAGATCAAAACGGAGTGAAATCGGTTACTCCGATACGTCTATTTAAACGCACAACAAGGTATAATTCTTACAAGATTTTAGTAAAATAAAAGTTTATAAGATATTTCAAAAAATCTCATTTTGGTTTTTAAATTTTCCATGTTTGTAGGTGTGACGACATTTCAGACAGCGACGGTACAGACAGCTGGCCTCAAGAACCGTTCATAGCAGATCTGACAGTTCCGCCTTTGACGCAAGAGCAGTGCGAAGAAGCAACAGAATTAACAAATCTAATTCCTGCAGGCACTAACGACGATGATAATGTCGGTAGTGATTCTTTGCCGCCTCCAAACGAATTTGGTGGAGGCAATCCTTTTTTAATGTTCCTGTGTATAACTTTGCTACTACAACACAGAGATTTTGTTATACGCAATCAAATGGACTATAATGAAATGGCAATGCATTTTGACAAAATGGTGCGGCGTCATAATGTGAATAAAGTTTTGAATCAAGCACGACAACTTTTTGCCGGTTATTTGAGAAGGCATGCTAATAAATCTGAATTTATTAACGTGTGAGGGCCAAAAATGTCTTAGTTGGTAGAGCATTTGCTTCGCCTATGATTTACAGGTCGTGGGTTTCTATTTACATGGCGTCCACAAAGTAAGCTCTCACAAAACGAAATATTTTCGTTACAATCTCAAAAAGGTTTTAAGAATGTACAATTTAATAAGCAAGGAAAAAATTCCAGGCAAGTACACGGAAAAAGATAATTCTTAATTTTTTTTTTTAATAGGAACATTTTTAATGCCTTTAAAGTTCAGTTTTTATTCCAAATCGGAGACTGCTACAATTTTTTATTAAATGTGTTCGACTTCACGTTTTCCAAAGACAGTAAAAAAATGCTTCACAAGTATTGTAAAGACTTAGATGTTTGTACTGCGTGCAAAATAAGAATATAATAATACCTTACTATGTATGATTTGCATTGAATATAATTAATGCAATTTTAGTTTAAGTATTTTATTTGTAAAACTTATGTCAACATTTTATAAAAAAGTACATTAAAAAGGAGAATGAATATTCTACAAATCTTGTTTTATAATTTAAATCTTTATTCCTAATTTCATTTGATGTTTAACAAGAATTTTTGTGTCAATTTAATTTTATTACCTACAACTGTGTACTACAAAGTAATAAACTAAAATAAATATTTAAGTAAAAAATAACTGAAGTGAAATTACGCGATCTATTTTTAAACAATTAAAAGGAACAATTGATCTTAAGATCATTTCAGAATGATTTTTTAACATTTCGTGTATGTGCAACATAATGTAATACTTTTTAATTTATTAGTTTACATTTATTCACAAGTATTAAAAATGATAAAACATATTTTATCAACTAATCTTAGTTTATTTGCGTCTATTTCCACCTCCAGATAAAATGGTAAGGATTCTTATGAAGATATTAACTGTATCCAAGTAGATGTGGATAGCACTGTTATAAAAAAAATATATTGTTAAGATTATAATGAATAAATTATTTTTGAATATTTTAAAGAAATTACTTACTTATTCACTGGATCAAATGGAGCCATTGTATTGGGGCCATACTGAGGCATTGTTTCTGCTTGTTTAACAATGCGTTGTGTGTCGTACAGGAGGAACATTGAGAATAAAATTAACCCTCCATAAAGAGCCATTGAATGTAATCCAGCACCAAAAGCAGTTGTAGGAGGAAGGAACATTGTTCCTATACTGCTACAAAAGACAACTCCAAGTCCAATCGCTAAAGGTCCACCCATATTCAAGAACTTGTCACTAGGAGCGCAAGCAGCTACAGCTGAAAGACCGCCAACTACACCAGCAGTGTACCAAGCAGCCCTGATAAGCAAAGGACCTCCAACAAAGCAAACTGGAGCCAAAACAGCACCAAGGATGCCAGTATGTACAAGCCAAGCAAGTTGCTTAGCTCCAAAACCTTCCTTATAAGGAATACTTTGTACCACCATTCCAGAACCCATCATAGCAGCCATTGTAAGACCAATTGCTAACCATCCTTGGCGCGTAACTAGATTCATCATAGCTGGAGATCTGAAGCACATGACTGCCGTTGCAGCACTTGATAATATGGAAGCACCAAAGTACAAGTAAGTTGTATGAATTCTATCTTTAACATATTGGGGCCATAATCTGCAAAAAAGTTAAATAGCATGTACACTTGATTTTTTAATATTTGGATTTTTCAATAAATAAAGCATATGAAAAAAATTATTCAAAAATATAAGCAAAAGTAACATACCCTGCTTTATCTATGGCTCCTGTAGAGGATGACAGTCCTAAACCATAAAAGCAAAGTGCTCCTAATCCTAAAGCAGCGCCTCCAGCTACAGCCCCTTGACCAACTTTAAATGCTGTTTCGCCAGCAGGAGCCATAGCCTGCTCAGTGATCGTAGCTCGTCTCCTAGCACTCCTGGTAAATGTTGTACGTCCATCGTCAGCGAATAGCCTAACTGCTTGGATCTTAGTTAGTTGTGGCTTAGTTACAGATGGAAGTTTGAATAAACTTTGAGTATGCGGTACTAGCGTACTCCGACAAACTCGTGCTAGCAACATGATTCAAAAGTTTGTTGTGCTATATGTCTGAAAAAAAAAGAGGAAAAACATGTTATTTTAAGTTGATTTGATAATTTGATTTGTAATTTTTATAATATTGATAATTGCTAGTTATTGCATCACAAAGTGAAAAAGAAAAAATACAACGCAAAACAACGTTTTCGAGGTTACGTCTAATGTTTTGGCAAGCTTATGTATGAGAAATCAATTTTTTTTCAAGAATAATATTTCTTCTAGATTATTCTTACATAACGTTTGAGAGTAGGTATGGTTTGATGATCGATAGAACACTTTTACAACAAAAATTGCAATTGTTTAAAAGAAAGTTAAAAGAAGTGAATAATTTGAAATTGAGAAAGAGCAAACTTGTAAAATTTAAAATACTTGACTAGCGAGAGTGTATTGATTTGTTTTTCCATGACAACATTATCAACTGGATAATAGCTAATTAATAAGAAATTTAACAATGTAATAATAATTTTGTTAAATGTACTTACATGACGCAATAATCTTGCTCCAATCTCGCACAAACAATTCGTCAAGACTGAAACGAAAGCTCTCGAAGGAACTGCGGTATAATGCCAATTGCTATCTTATTTAGCGTCTGCTGCTGCGCCGCTAAGTTGCAAGGCTGCGACTAGTAGTAGAATATCGATTATTTTGAGCGGTGAGTCGGTAAGTGATTACCTATAGTAAAAATAAATTCTGTTTTGACAGTTGATGGTACCTGTGAGTGCGTATTTTCTATTTTATCGTTTTTTTTAAGTAAAATTGAAAATTATTTTATCACCTGCGGCAATTAGTCATTGACTTTTACCACTTTATTTTTCAGTAGTTCAAAAATAAAAATAAATTTTTTAATGTAGTACTTATAGGTACTAACAGTTTATTTACATTTTCAAACGACTTGAAATATCTATAATTTAAATTTTTAAAAAGACTCAAATAATTAAAAAGAAAAAAAAGAAAATTTCTAAACCCAAATATTTAATTACGAAGAGTGCGATTGCATGTAAAATTTTAATAAGCAAAACACAAAATTTCCACTTGCCACGGCAATAATAATAAAAAGCGCGCTCGGAATATAAGCGAGTATAGCGCAAGCTCTCCCTGTGCTTTCTATATCTGCCGCCGCATTGGCAGCAGGCACGTGTAGTGCGAGGGAGGGGGAGGGGGGTATGAGAGAGTGCAAGCGACAAATTTTGCATCTCTCCCGCAAGCGTGATTCATTAGAAATGCCTTTTTTGCCTTTTTCTCCTTTTCTCTCTCTTACGTCCCACTACGTCAGGGACCTTCCCCTTATCTCTCCAATCGATCGAACTTTTACAGCTATACCACTATACACTGTACCTACTGCCTTTAAGGGCATGCCTTATACCGGCACAGATTCCTACCTCTTATTTTTCGTTTTTTATCGTCAATTCACATATTTGTGAAAATATCAAATTGTAGGAAC
>JAPYZE010003070.1:0-22769 GCA_030522805.1 Leptomastidea abnormis | reverse complement strand
TGTGCCTCACCCGATGTTCTGCCTCGCTTCGCTCGGCCGAACAACCTCCGGGTGAGGCACAACACACCTCCCGCACCAGGTCAAAAATG
This sequence comes from Leptomastidea abnormis, assembly GCA_030522805.1. Lineage (NCBI taxonomy): Eukaryota > Metazoa > Arthropoda > Insecta > Hymenoptera > Encyrtidae > Leptomastidea > Leptomastidea abnormis. The sequence continues at coordinate 22,680 of JAPYZE010003070.1, read as the reverse complement.
TACTATTTGTCCTGATTACTTAGCTTCCTCTACGAGGAAGCAAAAAGTCAAGAAATTGATAATATAATAGAAATACGACTATATTTTCTCTCGTAACTATATAATACAACTACCTTGTCTTTACCATTTCTGATTTCGTATCACGTTTTAATAGGGCCGTAGATTCGTAGCAGTTTGATCAAGATAAAACATTTAAATTTTCAGTTATTACAAAATAAAAGCTTTAAAGATAAGGAGAGAAAAAAAGTGAGAGAGAGAGAGTAAGAAATAGAGATAGAGAAATCTAATAGTAACGTATGGAATATAGTGCAAGTTTGTTTTTCCTCTATATATATGAACGAGTATATACAGTGAAAGGACATACATACATACGTACATATATACATAGTAAAACGTTTGTGAAAATTTGTCGTGTGTGTATATATATATACACGTATGGCGTAGCGAATAAAACCGATTTGCTCGTGAATTATATGAGTCTGGCTGTTATTCGTTCGCGTTTATAACCGTTGAAAAATAATCGATTTAGAAGTGTAAACATCGCATACGAGTTTTCAGAGACATTAAAAAAAAAAAAAAACGAACCAACAAGTTGCAGCAGCAGCTTTTTCTATACTGCTCCCTCTAATACCTTAGAACGACGATTATGTTATTTGCATTTAAATTTCCGTTCGTTTATATATATATATACGTTATATATACGAAAACAGCCTATATACAACTTTGAAAATAATCTCATTTTAATTTTAAATTTCATCTTAACGGATGTATAAACGTGATTATTATATACGTAGTAGTAATAGTATAGTTTCATGAGTATTATAGTTGATAGTATATGTGTGTGTGTATATAACATCGAATAAGAAAATAAATATTATAGAAAGTGTTGATTCAATTAATTTACAACTGATATGCAATAATGTACAATATAATACTTACAATTTAATTTGTAAAATAACTTCTCTCTATTGAAAATATGGAAAAAAAAAAATAATAAAAAAAACTTTAAAGAAACAACGTAGACACGCGTGTAGTTTTGCATTGACCTAAAACATTACTATGTCAAGCCATTCACAATTTAACATTCGACTTCTATCTCTTTGCCGTCGTTGTCGTAGTAGTAGTCGTAGTCAAACGGTGAATAATGTAAAAGAAAAGAAAAAATAAGCTTCCATTCGAGACTCTTAGAAACAAATTATAAAATACGATGAAAGCGCATAACAACAAATTTACGTACTTGACGACAGCCGTTAATTACCTATTTTTTTATTATTATTTTTTTTTTTTTTTTTCATAATACATTGTAAAAATGATTCGTTTGAAGAAAATTGCATAGAAAATTGCCCCTAGAGCAATAGACTATACAAGTGCTATATAATAGCAAAGATAGTTTATAAGAGAATTTACGCGATACTTACCAGCTCATACATCACTCATCGCTATAGAGAAAGAGAGAGATAGAGAGAGAAAATCAGCAATATATTATTTTCTCTGAAAAGAAAAGACTGTTAATGAGCTGCGCGAACTCTTAGATTCCCCTCCAGGCATGTAGACACACACACACACACACACACACACACACACACACACACACACGTGTTTAGATATTATAAAAGACACGTTAGTAATTCGCGATGACAGTTGCAAAAATGTCTAGTCATCGAAGGATGAGAAAGATAAAAAAAAAGAGGACCCCTCTCTTTCTTTACCTCTCACTTGTATATAATGTAGTCTTGAAGACTCTGTAAATCATGCTAAATTGCGCGAGGTTTTCGGCTCTCCTCCTCTCCACCTCCTCCTTCTCTTTCTATATACTTCTTCTTACTTTTATATTCAAACGAATATTTTTTTCTCTTCTTTTATTTTTTCGTTTGTGTATAATTTTTTTTTTATTCAATTAGTCACACTCCCTTGTTTTTGGGACTCATTTTACTAATGACAAAATTTTTGTGTGTTTGCTTATATTTATGATAGATTATTGTCGCGCATTTGACGATATTCGTTCGTTAGACTTTTATTAAGCTGAGAACATTTAGCTAACACGTGTCGCTATTACTCAGCTATATGTAATTGTGACAAATTGTTAACACTTAGATTTTCAGTACTTTAGAATAGTAATAATACGTTAAAACATTCTTCCTCTAAATATCTAGTAATTTGTTTGATGATATGAAAGTTTTGTTATTTTTTTTACGGCTTATGTTGCTTATTTTTTTATTACACGAAGATGGATTAATTAGCAATACTTATACCGTCAAAGCGATAGATCCGTTGAACTCGTAATTATTCCTTTTTTTTTTTTTAGCTCATGTTCTGTATTTTTTTTTGTGTGTGTTTAAGCAGCTTACGTGGCTTGTGCCATACGTAAATTTGAGCCGTTATGATCCTTATTGGCCTTCCAGGAATGTGTAAACAAGAGTGTGTCCTAAGAAAAAAAAAAAAAGAAAAAGAGAACTTTATCAATGAGCAGGAAATGTACGTCATATAGTTTTTCTGGGAAAGTGCGTTATTTTTTTTTTTTTTTTTTAATATATAAACTTTTAAAAGCCTGAATTTCTAATGCGATATATTCTTTATTTTTCTTTTTTCCTTTCTACCAACTGTGACTTTTATGTTTATTCATTAGACTTGCTTACTTGGAGTAATGACGCATTCTTTTTTTTTTTTATTCCCTCTCTTCTTTGGTTGGTTAAGTGGTTTTTATATGCATTTGTATATGAAAGAGGCAATATTTTACTGAAGTGGAGTTTATTTTCTATACTTTATTTTCTTTTATTTATTTTTTTTTTTATTTGAAGTATACGCATGTGTGTATTTAAATTATGTGATGCTAAATCATTGTGTTACATTGTTAAGCATCATATATCGATTAAAAAAAAAAAAACTGATAGTAATAAATAAAATTTGCATATTGATTAAGTCAGTAATTTTATAAAGATATATAAGAATTTTGACTCATCAAACTAATCAATCTCTACTAATCATTGAACATTATTTCTTACAACTCATTTTTTTTTTTATAGATATTTTAAGAAATAATTACATTAAATTAGCTGTGAAACATGTGCTTTCTCATCCAGGTAATACGTTTTAATTTTAAAAAATTGTTTGCACTTCTTGAACACTTGATTCCAGGTGGCGCCGAAGTAAATATGACACTTAAGGGTAACTATGCTTATAACACAATTTCTTTACAACTATTCTCAGTCTCTAGGACATAATTTGCTAATTTCATGCTATATTACAAAGTATTTAGAAGTTAATTTTAGAGAAAAAGTTATTTAGCTTAAAGCTTCAGTACTCTTATCAGAAAAAATAGTTCAATATCACTTATTGTTAATATAATTTGTTTTAAAATTTATTTACATATTAGATACATTTTTTTTCAAGGTTGATATTATTAACTTGTATTTCAACATTACTATTTTCACTTAAAAATCAATTACTTTTTATTAAGTCCACAAAAAAAAGACAACGAAAACAAAATTGACAATTAAATAAAAAATTCATTATAAGAAAGCAATAATAAGAAATTAAAGTACAATAAGAGAGTGACCTTGCAGCCGTTCTAATAATATTATTATATATAAAAAGACAGCCACTATGACAATAATCGACGTAATAAAAGCAGCCACCAAACTCTTAATTAAATTAAAATCGACCACTTCAAAGGCCGATGCTTGTTGCTAACCTTATATTATATACTGATTACCAATTCATCCCCTAATAAAAGACAATATCCTGCCTAAACTTTTTCGTTTCCCCTCAATACACATACCCTTTAACATATAGAAAGAACAAGAAAAAGGATGAGGAGGAGGAGGAGAATATCGTTTCATAATAGCGCGAGACACGCACACGACACTGTAGACACTAACCAAAGTATGTGTCTCTCTTTCTCTAAAGTAATGCGACGCTAAACTCAACTCCCTCCGGGGACTATACATTCCAAAAGTTATATACAGCCGCTGATGATTTTCTAATAATGCAAGGATCCATCGGTTAAAGTGAAACTGGAATAATTATATTTACGATCATTAAATTGGCGAAGAAGCTAAGATGCGAAATCTAACGAGAGAGAGAGAGAGAGAGAGAGAGAGAGAGAGAGAGAACTGAGATTCGCAAATAGAGTATTGACAGATGATTTAGAGCGTCTCATACGGTATAACTGTAATTTAGATTAATGTATCTTACCAATTTCTTAGTTAAACCTTAATTTCCGCGTTATATAGACGAACTTGCTTGAGCTTTGAAAATTCTTGGAAGCTTTTTTTAAAAGTTTTTTAAGTAATTGTGCAATTGAATTTAAGTAAATTTATTTAATTTATATTGTAATGATAGAAATAGATTATGTTTAAAAAAAAAAATAAAAATGAAAAAACAAGAAAAGTCAGTATAAACAGGGAAAAAGGAAGTTAAGAAAGAAATTTAGCAGAAGAATGAAAGTGGAAAAGTTAAGGAGAAATACGTATTTATATATAGAAGACAAATCGCGAACGACGAATCGAGAAAGCGCGACTACTACTGCAACTATAGAGTAAGAGACTGATAACGAGCATTCCATAGGCCCCAAAAAGAGGTCAATGATGTGGGAAGTTCTAATAAAATCGCAATGAGAATTTCACGGAGCTGCTTCTATATATCTTTACCCCTTCTTTCCTTTCTTCCTCCCTCCCTCCCTCCTGCTCTCAAAGAACCTCTTACTATCCCCTCAGAAAAACCGTTTCCTTCCTCGCTCAATTATCTTTATTTTATTTTTTTTCTTTTTCTTTTTCTTATTCACCGTCTGACTTTCTCAGTCTTCGCTCTTTTCCTCGTTCACCGCGTCTTTCCCTCAATAGACCCCCTTTCCTCGCAACTTTTCTTTTAGCATCGCTCGTTACTCCCTACTTTGGTATTCGCGGGATCGTTGCCAATTTCAATTCGCGAATTTATCTCTCCTTTTGGAGTGTCTCTCTTGTGTAACCGGAATATATATATGTATATCGTCTTTTTTTTTTTTTGCTTTTTCTATCTTATTTGTGTGTACTACTGGAAGAGATGCGCTGCTTCTTGAATGCGAAATTCATTTTTTGATTTGAAATTCACGTGCGCGAATTTGTGATAATTTTACCTTTGAAGAGTAGAATGAAAAATTGCTTGAGAAAGGGGTTTGAGCTTTTTCCATAAATTTTGACTTTATTAATTTTAAAAGTGCCGAGGATCCGTTTACTATGTAAACTATTTGATTTTTAAAATATTTTTCTTTGAGTTTATCTGGTTTCATTTTTTCAGTTGATTAGTATATGAGGACACCTGTGAGTAAATTTTTGCATTCTTTTATAGTTTTTTATCGCAAGAGAAAAATTTAACTGTTAGCAAGGTGAAATATATCAAATGTTCAAACTGCTAAAATTATTTATTTACGGTGTATGAGGAAATATTTATACGAGTTTCATTATTTAAAAAAAAAGTAAATTAAATGAATCATTTTGTTTATTCATGTATTATTTTGCTTTTTTTATTATTCGTGCCCAACGTTTCCTTGGCCCCATTTTAGATATTCTAAAAAATAAAAAAAAAAAATTTTAAATCTGATGCAGCATTAGTTCTTATTTGCTTATTTCAAATTTTAAACAGAGCTTTATTAAACTTCGTTATAAATTTCCATCTACACACAATACAATCAAAACCTTTTATATTGCAATACAAACTTAACAAGCATAACTCAATATACCACACACAAACACACACACACACACACACACATTATATTATTCCTCATTATTACAAAGGAAAACACAAGCTTTCGAATCGAACTTAAAACTACTATATTCTCCAATCAAAAAATTTAAAGAGCAAAATAGATAGAAAGCTTTTTAGATTGATAATTTCTATATTAAACGATAGCAAGTTCTCTCTCTTTCTCTTTTTTCTTTCAGCTCAGTTCTAAACGGCGTAACCTAGAAATCGGTCCCCGAGACTACTTCGTAGCCGTCGGTATATCGAGTAATATAGCAACGACGACGACGACGACGACGACGGTGGCGGCGGCGGCGGGGCACCTGTGCGAGTGCATCTGGGTCACATTGTGTCCCAGAAAAGCAAGCGCATATATAGGCGCAGAGTGAGAGAGAGAGAGAGAGAAATATATGTATATGCAATTCACATACACGGCGCCGGCGTTCATGCTTGTTGCTATATAACTATAATCTATTTTTCTCTCTCTTTCTTTCGCTTGCGAAAAAGCTCTCGTATAGGGAATTTCAAACACCACTGACGGTGTTTCGTTTTGAAAATTCGAGATATCGATTTGAGCCTGTAATAATTATTAACTTTAAGTTGATTTTTTAAAAAAATAAATTCAATACAATTGTACCGATCGCTTGAAATGAATAGTTTGTTTCCAGGAATTATTGTCGTGTTCTAGCAGCAATCTTGATTGAAAACTACTGTAGTCTTTGCGGAGCTTTTTATGTAGGTGTATGTATGTATGTATGTGTATGCTTGTATGTGTGTCTCACGTCATATTCTGTATAGGTGGTACGGTTTGAACTTTATTTTATAAATAAAACGTCAGGATACGGATTGTTTTTTTTTTTATATATTTTTTTTTTCGCGAGACGTGAAATTGGCACAGATTGTGTTGAGGTCGCGATATAAAACACCGATCGTATATACCGCAAAAATAAATGCGACTGTAGTTATATCTGATAGTTCCTCATAAAATATTGAAAAGTTTCAGTAATTTATTGATATTACAGAAAAAATTTAATAAAAAAAAAATTCAAAAAAATTAACGTGTACAAAGAACCCATGGCCTCCTCATATACTGTCTCTCTCTAATCAGCACGTGTGAATGTCCAGGCTTGCATACTCATATACAAGCCAAGGACCTCATATCAGCATTTCCAAGTAAAGTGCAGGAAAAAGAGAGGGAGAGGAAAGGAAAGAGAGGATAGAAGTGTAAGCGAGCTGACGATTTCTTGGCGCGTCGCGTATAAGAAGAAGAAGATACGGACAAGTGTCATCGGTCGCTTATCGAGACTGCGAGAATGCGAGGCTCGAATTGCCGACGTCGTATATACTGCAGGAGTAGACTCTTCTTGGCTTCAAAGAGCTGGTATATATATATAAAGAGAGAGAAAGAGAGAGAGAGAGAGAGTAAGAGAATGAGAGAAGGTGATGCGGCTGCTGTTGCTGCAATGCCAGAAGGCGGCTCTCGGATATCGAGCAGAGTCCTCGGACGAGACTACTTTGCTTCGCGAGTGAACTTCCTTATATTCTTTATATACATGTATCTAGATACCTAAAGAGAGATGCTGACGCGTGAGCATTTTTTTTTTCTTCTTTTCATTACGTTTGTTCTTTAGGATGTTGAGAATTTGGCGAGGGCATTGGACGAAGCGTCTGATGCCACGGGTTTTATCTTTTTTTTTTTTTGTCTCTTAAAGCTGGAAAGGTGTCGCGTGAAGAAGGAATTAATAACTCGTTTGCAATTAAGCTTGAAGGTTTTTTAGGCTTTGGTACGCGATGATTGAATAAAGATTAGGTAGCTCAAGTAAGAAAATAATTTTACAAATATCTAAGATTTTTTTTTTTTAGAAAATTTAACAAGAAGCTTAATATTGAGTGAATTTTTATATTCACGATAAATAAAAAAAATTATCTTAAAAAAAAAAAACAATAATTTAAGGTTTAAACGTAAAAACTACTCGAAGTCGTTTTAAAAAATACTAAAGCAGTTATTGTGTAACTCCAAGAAGTTTACCAAGTTTCATGTCGAGACGCTCAGTTACAGTGATAAAGTCTCGTACTGTCTTGGATAAAAGGGATAAGTAATGTGATATGTCAAATTATGATGTCACTGAATGATATGAAAACTACCTAGCAACAAAACGATGGTTGCTTTGCAAGTGTAGCATATAATATATGCATACATCCCTTTCCTTTATGAAGAATGGCTGAATTTTATAAAATAAATTTTTTTTTTCTTTCAACTTTACCCTTTTCTTATTATAAAATTTTAATGAGGCTGCTAAAAGTAAAATTTGTTTGTAATTTTATTATTGAATTTTACGTTCTACAATAAACATGTCCTAATAACAGCAAAAATAAACGTTATATAGCCACAGTACATACGGCACGTGTTTTTTTTTTTTTTTTTAATTAATATATAAAAAAAATAAAAGATAATATCTATTAAAAGGTCGCCAAACAAAATTCCTCCATAAAATTTCATTAATTCGCCCACCCTACCACTTTATCTATGACAGGAAAATTGTTTTTCTCTTACAAGTTAATATTTAGATAAAACGACAACATATCAAACTCAAAACGTGACTCCTTCAACAAACCCACATCTACGCGCAACCATACTATAAAAATAACACACACTTTGATGAAAAAAAAATATTTTTTAAATTATTTCGATGGTGTTTTATAAGAAGAGCTCTTAAACTCTTATCCATATAAGTGTAGATAAGGGGGTAGTTAGTGTAGTATATATGCAACAGATAATTACTATTTCTTAAAATTCTTCGATAAGAAGCAAAACTCTCGTATTTTTATTTGTCACGTGTGTACACAAAACGATCATGTATATTATACCCATACCCTAAGCTTCTGTTTGCTTTTATATATGTATAGACAAGTGTACTTTTAATCCCTCAATACTACGCATATAAGTCACACATATACACGCACTTCCAATAGGCTATAACTATTAATGGGAAAAACAGAGTAGTGCTATTTAAATCGATTTTCAAGATTCGATAAAACAGTCAAGAGGGTGAGAGGGGGGAAAAGGGATGAGATAGATGAAAAAAGAAAAAAGTAATATTTGCGATGACGCGAACGATACGGCAATTACGTGCGCGATTACGTCTACTCGACAAGCTGCTCGTTTTTCCAAACACATATATATGTATGTATAGCGAATTCCTTCGACGATCTTTTTCTCTTTATGTGTATTTGTGAGTAGTATGCTCCCCCCCCCCCCCTTCTATCACTTGCTATTTTATCGCAACATATCAATTTAGAGATAAAACGCTATTTACTTTTGCGATTCCTTTTCGATTTTTCTTTTTATTTCTTTTTTTCTTTCGATATGTAGGTATGCTCGCACGCAAACTTTTATAAACTATATATAGGTATACATTTCTGTTACTTTATGCATAGCAGTTATCAACCCGCGTCTATATGTATACCTATAAAAATTGTATAAGTGAATGTGTATTTTTACTGCTTAAATATTTATTCAAAGTTTGACAAAGTTTTTTCCTTCAATATTTGCTACCGTTTGATGCTTCTTGACTATCATTTGTAATGGACAAATAACGAATTACTTATGTTTAACAAGCTTGACTATTTATATTTTTATTTATTGACCGATGATTAGTATAAGTTATTTATTTGACTTGTCACTTAAGTCGAAGTCAGTAAATATTTATAATCTATCTAAATTTTTTTAAATGAAAAAACAATTAATGTCACACGTGTCAAAATTTATAAACTATAATTTTCGATATTTACACGTGATTCAGCGTAAATTCAAAAGTAATTTTTCTCAAACTGCCTTTTCTCTTTATCTTCGTACTGCAAAATTAACTACATTACAAATGATATTTTCGTTTGTGTGAAGTTACAACTTGCTGGGGACCAGACAGTTTTCTATGTATTGTCCTGATAACGAGTCGGCATATAACTACCTTACAATTTTATAAAACAAAAAGTTAAATGCATATGTTTTTCTTTTTTTTTTCTGGTGTTGATAAATGTTAGTGTTACAAAGTTTATTTTGACAATTATAAAAATGTTATCTTGTTCGTTTTTAAAAGTATATTTATGTTTATTGCTATCTAGTTATAGGAGTTGAGCAATAAGTACGACATAATCGTAATTTAATCTTTTTTTTTATTATTGCTATATAGTTGTCACAATAATAAAGTTATTTCATTTTAAAGTGGATCTATTAACTAAAAAAAAAACTTTACAATTTTAACAATCTTCATTAAATTTAATTTAAGTTTCATAATTAATTTTTTTTTTCTCTTTTTGCTTACAGTTACGAGTCATAGCCAAATGTTCTAGTGGACAGTTCAATAAACAACAAGGTATGTTATGAATATCTTGATTAAACCTTATCATTATTGATAAAATTTAATATTTATTGATAACTCAAGGTCAACAACATTTTTAATTATCAACTTTATCTTACTATTATATTGATAACTTGCATATTACTTTTTTGAATGAATCAAAATTAAAACAAAAAAATAATTTTCCCTTTATTTAAAATTTTTTTAGATAAAAATATTTTATACAATTTTATACAGTTATTGTTAAAAAATTGTATAATTTTTTTAATTAAAAAAATGTTTTTACTTTATAAAACTGTATAATTTTTGTATTTTACCACGATAAATTATACAGCGCCATAAAATGATGATGATCTCTTCCTTAAAAACAAAAAATATACATATATATTATTCAGCACGTCAATTTTTTAGACATTACGAATAAGCCCCACTCATTTTTTTTTTCCTGAAAATTCAAAACAAACTCCCCACCCTTCCAACACACCACATGTCTCTTTTGTAATTCAAAAAGACAGATAGTCAAAACTCGACTAACTAATGTTGGTAGAAGCAGGGGAGGAGAAGAGGAAAAAGTAAGATGTGGGGTGAAAAAAAAGAGGAAAGGGGAAATAGCATAGAAAAGTCTGTCGACCTCATCCAAAATTCCCAATGACGCGCCCGCATTTATGAACAGGGAGAGAGAGAAAGAGAGAGGAGCACACCTATCACATGCTTGCTTGCTCTCTTCATCTCTCTCTCTCTCTCTCTCTCTCTCTCTCTCTCTCCCTCTCCCTCTTTTTCTGGGTGCAGGGGGAACGTGTGTGCGCGGCGTCGTTTTTACGCGCTTCCCGTGGTTTTGTGTTCATTGCTTTTCCGGACACCGGAGAGAGAGTAGCTTTATATGCGTTACCGCAGTAAAGAGTAGAAGAGAGAAAAAGAAAGAGATAAAAGAAGATTCTTGAGTACTGAGATTTTTTGTTGATTGGTAATATTAAAATAAAAAAAAAAAACAAGTCAAACAAGTTTCTTATTAATTTAATTTAGTTAAAATTAATTTAAAATCAATTACACGGAAGATTTGAAATCGAAATTCGTCTTTTGAAGATGGCAGCAACAAAATTTAAAATAATACTATTGGTGAACCTCTAATTATTATATTTTTATATAATTTTCTTGTGCAGTGTTGATGATTTTTTTTTTTTATTCAAAGATTATTTTAAATAATATAATTTTGATTCATAAATTTTACGGGCAATAAGAGAGATATAGTATAATAAACTTATTCTTTGACTATTATAATATACAAATTTTTTAAATTTATCATTAAATAAATTATTTTTATATCGTCGGCTTGGAAAAAAATATATTAACTAAAAATTTTGATAAAAAATATTATATTTGAGATCGAAGGTAAAAAAGTTTTATTTCAAAATTTTAGGCACGATAGTACCACTTCTGATTTGGATCAAAGGAATTTTTTTTTTTTTTTTTCAAAATTTAAAGCAAAAAATGTGTTATTATTAATAAATTTTTTTTAATGTGATTTAAACTTTAATTATGTTTAACAATAAGTTTTAATTTCGAATATACATGACAGCAAACATTCGACGTATTGTAAAAATTGCTACTGTAAAGTTTTAAATAAAATGGATTTTATTGTGATCTTGCAAAGCCAGTAACAGTTACTCTACTTATTTGTTAGGCGAGACTTTGTTTTTTGCGTTTAAAAATTTAGAGAAAAAGTTTTTTTTTAATTTATATCGACACGATATTGATCTGGGAAATATATATTTTTTTATCTGTCGACTATAAATTTTTTAAAAATATGTTTTCTTTAAATTTGGAAATACAAAAATTAAAAAAGTCTCGCCTGAAAAGTGAGTTAAATAATTGTTACTGGCTATAAAAAAGCCCACGAAAAAATTTCTTTTATCTTAAAATTTACAGTAGCAATTTTTGCTGCATGTCGAAGGTTTATTTGACTTATATATTCGAAATTAAAACTCATCAAAAATATTCAAGGTTTGAGCCTCAGTAAAAAAATTTATAAAATAGCATGTTTTTGCCTCGAACTTTGTAAAGTGCAAAAAAAAAAAAAAATAATAATAATAATGTGGAGGCTTAAACAAAAAATATTATTGATTTACGGTTAATCTCACCGAATTAAGTAGGTATACACGTGCCGAGTTAGAGGTGAAGTATTATGTGCGTAGATACGCCCATGTATTTATGTGTACATTCATACGTAAATTGGATATTACCTATTGACAGGCATACATTGGGTTTTTCCGTGTTCTCTCTTGTAGGGTGGGGACCTCTTTTTTTGTTCCCCCAAACTAATTTTATATGACTCGGAGAAAATACAGCTTTCAATTTTACCATCGGAGTAATCGCATGACAATACGATTTTTGTATTTTTTTTTTCAATTAAACTGCCATTTTGAGCTTTACAACATCAACATTCGGTGATTTCCTTTTTTTTTTCTATCTTTTTTTTATTCAATTTATCACTCAATTTTAGTAGGTCACGCAGACTCTGACACCAACAGTAATACGTTACTTTTACGCAATTACTTATAGACAAGCAAACGCGATGGTAATAGCACTACACATGTGCTGCCCTGTTATTAATAGATTCGATCCTGACCATTGATAAGCCATACGTTTAATATGTTCTCTAGTATTGTATATTATGCGGAGGGCTACAATTGTAGCCTCGCGCGTGTATACGAGTGTATACGATCGATTACAATATAGCCATATCACGATAGATTGATACGAGCAGTCTGGAAAAATTCGTCCATTTAACTGTGTGTTGCGGTGCTTAATCATATTTTCAATTTAAAAAAGCTTACAGATGTTGAAACAACTATGAGAATTGACTTTTAAACTTGGCTTTCCTTTTCTTTTAATTGTGTGAGGAATGAATTTAATTTTATTATTTTAAATACTGTTGTAATTACCACTATATGTGATTATAATGTCGTTAGAAAAATAATTTACCAAGCCTCAATTTGTTTTACAAATCGTTAGTTAAAAATGTTTATTATAGTCTTTTCGTGATGTAAAGTGTATAGGTATGTAAGTAAATATACATTTATTTAATAATAATAATAAATCAATTATAAAAATATTTTTACAAAATATATGTATTTTATCATTTATAAATATAAAAATTTTTGCAAATCAAACAACTGAATTCTTAAAGATAATAATAATGAAAATAATATCGCAGATCATAATTCGTGTTATACCAATTAAACACTAATCTTAAAATTTAATTAAAATATCTCTTGCATTTTTACGTCAGCTCATCGCAACATTGAATAACATTATTATAATAATTACTTTTAATCATCTAAATATGTACATAATTATTCTGATGATGTTATAACAACCAGTTTGCCATACGTATATATCTATCCCAACACTATTTAACATACGTGCCAGTCGTTAAAACCGGTGTCGTTGTCCAACAGCCCATCGAATATTTTTTTTTTTTGTCATAGTAACAAAATCAAACGACAAGTATTAAACTCAATCATATTAGCATATTTGTGTACTTTTACATATCATCGTAATCTAAATTACATCTAACAAGGAGACAGTCAGGTATGCGGGTCACGGATTTTGATGAACTTGGTATACTGGGTCCTTTTGGCATAATATGAAAGAATCCCAAGTCCCAAGGTCTAACGCCTTTTTGTTCTTGAGATATCTATCATCAATTGTTAGAATTTAGCATTGTTTTGTATATCTATATATTGCTTTTCACATATATAGATATACAAAACAATGGTAAATTCTATACTTTGATGATAGATATTTAGGACTTGGGATTCTTTCATTATATGCCAAAAGGACTCAGTATACCAAGTTTCATCAAAATCCGTGACCCGCATACCTGACTGTCTCCTTGTAAGTATTAAGTACACCTTTTGAACAGCTCTCAATAGTCGATAGTATCAATAAAAATAAATATTAACTTGAAATTAATTGTACTTGACATTAAAAAAAAAAAAAAATTTATAAAGCATCTTCATCGTCAACCTCAATATATACTAAGGTAACAGACCCAGTTATAGAATATTTTAAAAAAAGCTGTACCACTTAATGAAACACTCAAAAATAATTAATGTTAAAACATTTGTTCAAAGACAAAAATTTATTTGGAATCTTCATAACACAATCTATTTAAATAAAAAAATGCAATGAGTAGAATCTGATATTAAAAGTTAAAAAAAAAATTGTTTCCTTGTTTTCTAACGAGTGCTCTCTATAACTGATAAATATTACAAACAAAATCTACAAAATTTATATGTCCAACTTGTCGTACGTTTTAGTCCATTGAAATAACATGAGCGTTTCATCATTGGGACATGGTGTTCCAAAATAAATAAATCATTGTCTCGATGTCACAAACAGCAAGTGTAATTTATTGTAATAGTTATTGTTTATTTATTAATTTTCATTAAAATTAAATTGGATTAAAAAGTTTTCAAATTGATAAAGAAGAATTAGCGCATTTAATGGTATATTTTTTAACACTTCATGCATTATCAATAAAATTTTATTGAAAATAATTAAAATAAAAGTTTATAAAAAGCGTTTCATGATCGGGTCTGTTACCTTAACTAAACAGACATCCTCATCCAGCAGCATCTGACACACACACACACACACACACACACACACACACACACACACACATGCCCACACAGACACACACAGTTACCCCGTCGGTAAAATCGAGAGACACTTACGAGCTCCATGAGAGAGAGAGAGAGAGAGAGAGAGAGACACTGTCGTTTTGTCTCAGCTTTTCTCTTTCAAAGTATATAGTAGAGATCAGGCAGCAGGCATCATAGCATCTGAATGCAAACCGCAGCGATCGAGTTCTCTTTTCCTCTCAGGCACTCGGCAGAGAAGAGGCAGAGAGAGAAAGAGAGAGACAGAGGGAGAGAAAGACAGACAGACAGAGAGAGAGAGAGAGAGAGAGAGAGAGAGAGAGAGAGAGAGAGAGAGAGAAGGACTTATCGCACGCTCACGGGCGCAAAAGTGGAGGCAAAGTTGTCTTGGCCACGAGAGGGCGCGGTATGGGAAAGAAGGGGACCGCTGAGCGGGAAGAGAAGACCGAAACCTGGGCGAGAGAGGGGGGGAGGGAGAGGGGGGGGGGGGGGGAGGGGGGGGGAGGGGGAGGGAGAGGGAGAGGGAGAGAGAGAGAGAGAGAGAGAGAGAGAGAGAGAGAGAGAGATTCTCGTGTGTGTATATACCTATACTATTTCGTTTGGCTCTCGTACTACTACGCCGCACGGATATATTCCGGGGCATAGGAAGAGGCACGCGGTGTGTACATCGCGCGCACTGACTTCATTGGCCGAGCCGCGACGAAATTTGTGGTGGGAGAACGGTAGATGGCGGGAGTAAAAGATGCCGCCGACGCCGTCACGTGCAGGAGTGGGGGGAAGCACGTCGGAATGGATGAGAGGGGCGGAGAGGGCAGCAGGGGTTGTGTTATGAGGGGAAGTTGTGAGACTGGCAGTCACAGACATCGCGTAACGCATCTCGGGTGGGTCCGTTTGAAGGAGGGGGGGGGTATAGAGGGCGATATAGTAGGGGTAGGTATTAGAGCAGGTAGAAGGGAGCCGTAGAAATATCGACCGTCCACTCCCATTCAGTTAGCGTTTCTCGTACCGGCATGGCTCCCGAGTATATATATTGGGCCAGCAGCGTTGTAGGGAGCAGAGGGCGACGGAAGAGGGTAGAGTGTGTATACGCTGACGTTTTAGCAACGGAGCGGAAAGGACGCGCGAGCTCGCGCTCTTTTGCTGGCGTTTTTAGTATATACACACTCTGTGTCCGCGTTTTTAGCCCTATTCTGTTTAAAAAAATAAAAAAAATGTTTTCGATTGTGTTTTCTACATACACTTTTAAAGACGTAACTTATACAAAGATGTGAAAAAGTATGTCTTGACAACTTTTGATATGATGTTAAAATTTATTTTTTTTTTTTGTTATCAAGTATTTGATCTTTTGACCAAAATAAGATTAATTTTAAATGTTTTTAATATTAATGAATTATTATCCATTCCTGTAACAGTCGATTATTCGTAAATCTGATCATATATCTACATGACATTTAAAACTTTTAGTAAGACATACCACCTTCAATATGGTATTTATGTACGTACATATGTGTATGTGCGTACACGCGGTTGTCGGATGGCGGCGAGTTGTTTGTTCAAACGCCTTACATACGTACGGAGTACTGTCACTTCTCGCGGGCTCATCTTTAGCAGAACATCATTCACAGCCAAATTTTTTTTTTTTTTAACGGGGATTTTTGAAGTACATTTGCGCAATAAGTGGGAGTTTTTTGTGCGCACAACATAAAATTGCTGAGAAGAGCTGACACCTAATGTTATGAGTATGCATGTGTATATGTATGTACTTTTAGTACACGCATCACGCACGCGCCCTTGGCTGCCTCGCGGGGTCGCCACGACCCTTCGTCCTCTCGTTTTGCTCGCGCCCCCTTCGATTCTCTCTCTCGGGTTTTCGTAGCGCGTTCGTTGAACCCAAATAGGAGCAGAGAGCAGCAACAGCAGCAGTACATATACACACAAACCACCACCACCACCATTACTTGCTTGCGCTGTGAAATTCACGATTTGTTGCGTATGTGTAAAGTGTGTATGTTTGGAGCAACGAAGATAGAGAAGTGTGACGCCGGCGTCGTTTGTAGTGTAAGTTTATACATGAGGGAAGTGATATACACATTGGAAGTGAGAGAATGAGAGAGAGAGAGAGAGAGAGAGAGAGAGAGAGAGAGAGAGAGGAAGAGAGGTAATGCGTAAAATTAAAAAAAAAGAAATAAAAAGAAAGAGTCTTCCTCTCGTGTGGGAGAGAAAGAGACAGGTTGGGATAAAGATGAAGGAGGATGGGAAAGGAAGGAGGGGACTTGAGGTAACTGACGTGGGCTGGCGTCTCTGACAATTCTCACGTGTGACTATTGTGATTCGTATTAAAATCAACTGCGACGTAATTAAAAACTTTTTCATAACGTTAAGAGGTACACGGTTTTTCTTTTTCAAAAT
Source organism: Leptomastidea abnormis (assembly GCA_030522805.1). Taxonomy (NCBI): domain Eukaryota; kingdom Metazoa; phylum Arthropoda; class Insecta; order Hymenoptera; family Encyrtidae; genus Leptomastidea; species Leptomastidea abnormis. The sequence goes on along the minus strand of JAPYZE010003070.1, from coordinate 5,525 downwards.
TATTGATACGTTTTTTTTTTATTGGAAAAAAATAAATATTTTTACAATGTACTTTTCATGTAGCTTTTAATTTTTGCTCAAGTTTTTCATTTTTGGTTTATAGCAAGTATTCAAGTGATTCTCTAAAGCGTCAATAATGATAATGATGTTTTTCGTAATAAATGTATATGAGATATTTGGTTTTTCTGTGTTTAATTTCAGATTTCGTCAATATTATAGACATGAATAACGTTATATAGTCTTTACACAAGTGTTTCGATAACTTTAAATCACATAAATTTAAAAACTATCTTGGTTAAGCCATTAAAAAAGTAGCTCAAAAAAATTTTTTTTTTTATTGAAATACTAGTATTAATCCATTAGTTACTACACTATGGAATATCCGATACCTTATTTTTCATCTTTCTTTGTTTTCGACGTGCACTGATCGCCTCTACCTCGTAAAAGGACCAAATAAAGTAAAAGAGAAACAAAAAGGGAAAGGTCAACTTGTGATAATTTTAATACCTAAAAAGAAGAAAATTCGTGCAATTTGTAATTTTATAACTACAGCCTGATTGGCGCCCTGTCGAATACCATAAATTTTGGGGTATACTGAGTTCACATACCTAGTAACTGCTGAAAAACTATGAACTGAAAGAAAAAGAAAAAAATAGATGGATTTCGCATCCACGTAATATCATAATTCTTAAAGCAAGTGCAAACAAACGATTAAATATCCCATTTGTAAGTTTTGTTTTCTCATCTTTCTCCTCTCTATTTTTTATTTTCTTTCATATAATAACGCGTAATATATAAGCAGTGAAACGACGCAAAAGCCTTGGCCAAACTATAATATAAGTCGTCAGAGGCGGTGGCACCGACCTCGCTCTCTCTCTCTCTCTCTCTCTCTCTCTCACACACACATACATATAGAAAATATAAATACAACACAGCGCGCACGTGGAAGCCGCGCGCGTAAAAAGACTAACACTGCTATTCGCTTTTATACACACACACCCACATAAAACACACATACATCACCGATAGTTGACTTGGCGTAGATTCTCTGTTTGCTTTTGCTATATAGTATGAGAGAAAGAGAAGTAGTACGCGAGGTCTCTGTGTATCTGCGTCGTATAGTGAATAATCTTTGGTTAAAATAATTTTTTGGTGGATTCGTCGGCTGAACTGTCTCGCGGACCGACTCGCGATCGCGATGTGCGTTGCTTTTGGAAAATAGATATAGGCATATCGTCGACTTGCGACAAGAAGACTATTAACAGATTTTTCAGGGAAAAAGATCTCAGATTCGAAACTAAAAGAGTGCCATTTCGAAACTGTAGCACTTTTTTGTCGCACAAATTTTGAAATGGAACTTTTTTTCCTTGAACTTTGAAATAGCAACTCTTTTGCCTCGAAAAATTTTTTTCATTCCAAGCCGACAATATATTAGTGTACATTTGTATACTATGGTTGTTTAATGGGGTACTACACGAGAGACAAGGTGAATGATGAAAAATAGCTTAATTATTCGATTTGACAATTTAACTTCTTTTTTATCCTCTTCTTACCACTTTTATTTTAGTTATATATTAATTTGATTCCGCCACCGCTTTTTGTTTTCTTTCTCTTCTTTTATTCGCGGTAATTTATTTTGTCATCACACAACTTTTTTTTTCTTTTCTTTACCATACGCAATGTTTCATGCTTCTGTGTATATATAGATACCTACTACTTGTTTATCTCAAACTGATCGTCCGTTGGTAAAATAATACTATGATAGTTTTGTATACTTAGGTACTTTTTTTATCTATTGTAAGCAGGAAAAAAAGAATATAAGTATAGATAGTGTTTGTATTCGAGTAATGAAAATATAATATAATCGTGATTAATCCTATGTTTGTGTTCGTTGAGACTCATAGTTGCTTTACAAGTGGTTACTTCCAAAATTGGTATAGTATAAACGTATAAAAACAACTGCTGGTATTAAGCATTTTAATCTTGCATTACAAATATAATAACGCTGAATTAATTTAGAATATTTCAAGTAGCAAGGGATTCTTAATCTGATATTCTTCACCGCGACACACTGTTTTTTTAAATTCAGTTAATCCAAATGATGAGTCAAATCGACTCAAAACTAATTGTTGATCAAAATGTCAAATTGTAAACTTTATAAACTATTATTTTGATTATAAAACAACTCTTTCATTTAAAACATTTTTTTTTTTAAAAAAAAACCTTATTTCCTTTATATAATTTTTTATAATTACCAAACAACATACATCAAATTTCACATACAGTCTCTAATTTTCAAAGTATCTCATCTTCTAAAATTCCCTTATTTTCGTAAACATATACTCCCTTTACCAGCCATATACAAACAATAATTACTAGGCCGAGTGTGTATAAAGTCCGGTAAGACAAAACCACGCTCCCTCGCACGGGGTGTATGTACATATATACAATATCCAACAAAGCGCAACAGAGTAGGATATTTTTATTAATTAAAGTATTAATTAAACAGTGTGTTCACTTCCATGTGAGTGCGAGAGTACAAAATAGAGAGAAAGAGAGCAGCGCGCGGACATGAGAAAGAGAGAGAGAGAGAGAGAGAGAGTCTTGTGTAAAAGGCTTTAATTTAATTAGCTCCGAAAACTAGAATAAGAGTAAATGAACGATAGATACAGGTGGGTGTGTGTATATATATATGTTGCGTGAGGTCAAACCTTTTTGTTTATGGACACAAATTTCAACGGGATCGAAGCATTGTAAGCATGATAGGTATATATCTGTCTATATCCTATACACATAAATATGTAATATATTAACTTAACTCGTGATTGGCCTTTCTCAGTCATCCGCAGTCAAAACAAGCCCTCTGAAATAACAACCTTCAACACTCATTTAACATCGAGCCGTTAAAATGCGACGAAGATATTGGCAAAAAGAAATAAGATACAGAATGTCTAGAGGGATAAATTAGTATCTAAAAGCGAATTTGATTTAATACCAGACTGATATATATATACCTCTAATATAATACATACATACCTTTACCATATATTACGTGAAAGACGACGTTTACCACCGGTGAACAGTAGTACAGCAGTTGAAACACGTGTACTTTGTGATATGATGGACACAGATGAGAGCGAGTATATAAAGGGGAGTCTCAATCACATACTTACTTAATATTAACTTACAGACATAAGACGTCTTTATGAATATCATACCTCCTCTTACGACCTACCGCTGCTGCTGCTGCTGTTTACTGCTACTGCTGATGTGTTATTATTCTCAGAAAGCCAATTGACAGCTATTATTGTCGCTTTAGTAACGAGTTTAAATTATTACCCAGAATTATAAGGGCGAATCTAAATCCAGCGTATATGTATATAATAGTACCACCAATTTGTTATTTGCGTGAGTGTGTGAGTGTGTGTGTGTGGGTGTGTGGGTGTCTATGAATATTTTATTCTTCATATGCCCTTATCATCTTCATGAATTAAAAAAAAAAAGACATTTTACATGACTGTTTACTGATTTACCAATGTTCACATATCTTAAAAAATTTTGCAATACCTTTGAAAAATTATCTTATCACCTGTCATTAATCTAAAAAAAATTCAAATCCAGTGTCATCCTAAACTGTATCGGACTATTTTAAAGAAAAGCCGACGTAAAAGGAAGTAGTAATACGAGAGAAGGAGACATCCCCACACACATACAAGGGAAAAGCTATACAGCAAGAAACTAACGAGTGAGGGGGTTTAGGGAGGGTGTATAGTGGTTGATTGACGTAAATGCACACACACACATACGCCTCAAACGTACATATACATTTAACTGCATTATATTTCCACGAAAACACACGGTCTTTTTTTTTTCTTTCTCTTTCGCTCTTGAGTCGTCAATATATAGCTTACGTTTCATGCAATACCGAATTATCGCGTGAGTGACCTCTCACACTCTTTGACGTAGGCGTATTATATGTGTAACTGCCACAACGTTCGTTTTATATTGCGTCTTAATGTTTACTATGATGTGCTGCTTTTTTGCATTCAAATTTAGGGTTTTATAATGTGGGATTGAATTTTTTTTTTTTTTAATTTGTGTTTTATATTATTCATTTGTTTTATGTAAGTTACATACCTACATTGAAAAATTTAAAAACATTTGGGAAATTTCTTGTTTGACTGAAAATATTGCGAGTCACGTAATTAACATAGGTATAAGTAATGAAAAACACAACTTGACTATAATCAATGAAAAATTTCAACAACAATAAAAAAAAAAACATTATTTTTTCCGTGTTTTTATATTTTCAACGCAATTTCGCGTCTCATTACGCTTAATCCTGAGGAATTTTATAATATCCAGTTAACATACCTTACAATCGTATATTTACGCCTGGTGCAATTAGTTGGAATATATCATTTTTATAATAATATGTGTAACGCAATAATCATTACTTTGTTGATGAACTTGATAGAGACGAATATAATTGTACCTTGAAGTAGCTGGTGAATTGAAATGGAGTATAAGATCGAATATCTTTACTTTGTTTAAATAAATAAATTTATGATTAATGAATTTTGAATTTTGCTTACTTTGTGATGATGAGAGATATTTAAGCTTTGTGAGAAATGAATTTTCACTTATGGAGTTGAGAAAAACGATATGTTATTATTCGTGTGTTTGAATTATAAATGCCATTCATCAAAAATAGAAAATTTATAGTTACGTAAAAATTTGTATGTAATTGTTATTTTTTTACTGAAATAAACAACTTATAATTTAAATCTTTAACTATAAATTTTCCAATAAACTAGAAGACAGAATTTGTAACAAAAAAAAAAAAGAAAAAAAAATCTACTATATGAGCAACTATCAATTTTTTAAGGGCAACCAATTCATGTCAAATGTTGCATCATTTTTTGCAATGGGCCTATAATATGTGAGTGCCTATTTAATAGTTGTTTTCCGTGTTTTATATTGTGACGGAAAAAGTGATACACCATTATAAATATAGATAATGAAATTGACGATCTAGTTTGTTTACGGAAATTAAATCTTAAAACTGTTTGAGCATCTTTAATTGCATTAGAAAAGAGCGAGTCAAGTGTTTTTTAAATACAATTTTTCAATTATTTTTTACTATTAAAAAAAAAAAAAAAGTTTGATAAACCTAAGAACAAGCTAAAAAAAATAAAATATATCAACAATACGTGCTTAACCAATACAAAAGCATGTAGTTTTCGCAATTCACCAAGAAAAATATATGTGCAATTTAAAATAATAGTCCACTTACAATCAAAACGTTTAATTTATTAAAATTAACTCGAAGTATTAAAGTGATTTATATATATATATATATATATATATATATATATTAAATGTCAAAAACTACATTTAACAACTTTCGCACAACTATTTATACTCTCGTAATGCACACATAAAAAGCAATATTATATGTTATTGTTGAAAACATTGAAAAACAAAAATCACCGGTTAAGATAGTTTCAAACCATAAATATATA
>JAPYZE010003069.1:0-21870 GCA_030522805.1 Leptomastidea abnormis | reverse complement strand
AAATAAAAGCATAAATGCTTTGATATTAGATAAGTAGGGGCAGTTTTTGGTTCAAATAGAACTAAATATGGAAATAGTTTTCCATCTTTTAGTAATTCTTTCGAGTTCACATGAATTCAATTCTCAAATACTTACCTTCTCGAAGATAAAACAAATTCTATATCATCATAGATACTGAAATATCTTTATGGATTAGTAATATTATTTATACCTTTATCTTATTAATTCTAGAGCTTCTAGTTCGTCCATCTAACAAAACCCACGTTCACGGCCAAACCAATGTGTTTATACGTTTCCAAACACCTCGTTAAAACCACTACAGGTACTCTGGCGTCATAGTAAAGGCAAGAACGCGGTTTAGGACAAAAATTTTACGTCCACTTTAATATATCTAAGTGGTTAAAATTGTTCTTAAAATAAAAGCATAAATGCTTTGACATTAGATGAGTAGAGGCAGTTTTTGGTTCAAATAGAACTAAATATGGAAATAGTTTTCCATCTTTTAGTAATTTTTTCGAGTTCACATGAATTCAATTCTCAAATACTTACCTTCTCGAATATAAAACAAATTCTATATCGTCATGATATAAAAAATTTTTTAATATAAAAGCATAAATGCTTTGACATAAATGATTTGGATTTGTTTTTGGTTCAAAGAATACTAAATATGGATTTAGTTTTATATCTTGAAGTAATTTTCTTGAATTCACATGAATTCAATCCACAACGTATACTCTTAGAGGAATGATATCTTACCTTAATGATGATGATTTTGAAATTACTGGTCATCAGATCTATTTTGATGAATTGCGTTTAATATTTCATTTGGATCTTCTTCTTCCTTAGTTATATTGATGGAAGTATATCCTTGTCCCAATCTAGGAATTTTTCCAGAAACTATGCTGTCATAACCTATTCTCTCATATACCTTCTGCATGCTTGATGTTATTACAGTAGGCATTACAGGTTCTGTCAAATAAACATATACAGCTTCTCCATGATTAAAGGATAATGGAAATAAATCTCTATATTCTCTTGCCCATACAGATGTAGTTATACCTCTATGCTTAGGTATATTATGAAGAAGCCCAGAGAAGAATATAAGAAGTTCTCCTAGATTATGAGGATTACGATCACTATAGTAGTTTTCATCAATCAACCTAGCCCAGTAACATGAATGTTGAAAATTGTCAGAGTATAAATTGTCTGTAATAAATTTACAAACTTTAACCCATAAAGGCTTCCTTTCTGGATCTGTAAAGAAAGCGATCATCTCCTTATGATTTTTCTTAAATTCCTCACAAGCTATATTAAGAACTTTAATAATTTGAATCCCGTTATTGGAATTGGCTATAAGGCAACCAAATGCTAGTAAGGCTACTAGTCTAGGATTCATCTCAAGTTTCTTCATTCTTTCATTAGCATACCTATTTACATATAGAGAGAATGTTTTCTTAACAAGTGGTTCTGTTCGATTAAAACTAGTGTGAAGAGACTCAAGAAAAGTATCACATGGAGGAACATACTTTACATATGAATGTACTCTACCTACAACCTGAATATTTTGAACAGTCTTAGATTTTGTCATACCTCTCATACACATAAATGATGTAATTGTCGCTAATTTCCATATATCTACAATATTTGGAGTGAAACCATTTGCAACATCCCAATCTATTAAATGTTTTTCCAAATAATCTACAAAATCTGTATATTCTTTGTTGTCATATTCCTTGTATTCTTCTTCAATGCGAGCCAAAACTAAAGCCTCAGTATTACCGGTTTCTCTTATTAAACTCTCAGGAAGTATAGAAGTATCCTTAGTTACATTATAAAGTTCTTTCCTACTTTGAAGAAGAGTACTAGGAGTCCATGTTAATTTAGATGTATCTTCAAAGTAATTACTATCAGGTATATAAGGTTTCCCAGCTTTCATATGGTCTTGAAATATAAATTCTAAAGTCATTTCTGATTTTTCAATAACTCCTATTGAAACCATAGATGTTATTATAAGATCAAAATCTGTTTTGTCAGGTGTTATACCAGTGAGATAAGCATACCAGTATCGAATCACGATCTTCTTACATACCTGATGAGTTTCAAAACTCTTAGGGATAATGATATTTTCACAGAGATGATTCAATACTTTATCTGACCATGATGATAAGTTGTCCAGACCTGTTGTCCTAGTTTTATGGACTGTTTCCTTATCATTAGGAAGAACGTCATTAAGGAGATCATCCTTCGCTTTGACACCAGTAGGCAATGTATGCGACATATTGTACAGATTAGAATGTGTACTCTCTATCTTACCTTAATGCGTTTGATAGATTATTAACAAGCATTAGCGGTTTTCATATTATTATTTTATTGTGGAAGTATCAGTAGCACATGTAAAAAAAGAGACGTCTGATATTTAAATTTTTGATGATTAAATTAATGATTTTTTATTAATATTGATGAAAATCACTGTGATACATTGATTTAAAAATAATATTATTTTTAACAAACTCATTTTCAGCAGTTATTAAATTTTCAATCCTTCAACTATACACATAAGAAAATAAAATGGCCAAAAATTGTATTTCACTCTAGCCTATAATTATAAAATACGTGCATATTTTATATTTAAAATATTTATTGAAAGTGTAAAAGATCTATTAAAGAATGTTAAATAAGCTCGTTCGATTGTGATACGCGCACGCCTTACTATGCCTCTTTGACTGCTCAAAGACAGCTAAGCTAAGAAATATTAGCAAAACAGAAGATATTTATTTCGAGATATTGTATTTTTGTAAATAATAAAATACAAATAGCGTATAAACAGTCAAAAATATTTTGCGTCTATAAAATATTATACGTACAAGTGAAATTTGTGTGCTTGTTCCTTGAGCCTCGTGTTCACATAAGTGTCTTAGTTTTAACCGCAAACTGTCGTAATTTTTAAAAGCTAACTTAACGGTATATTTATATTGAGCGATTTTATAAATAATATTTAATATATACAATAAACTGTTTATGCGAAAGAATAACATCGATAAATTGTATATTATAAATACGCAAATTCCAATCAAGATGGTAATTCGTCTTTGGATTGCTAAAGACCAATATGTAGCTTCTTGAGAAAAAAGCTTAGCAAGCTTTGATTAAATTAAATCAAGAACTTCAATTCAAACAAATGCTTTGCGTTTATTGCAAAAGTAAAACTAAAAAAAAAAGGAAATGAAAAATATGTATAACTTTCGTAACCATTGCTAACGATGAATTTTCTTTACAGAGCCGTCGTGTAACTTTTATATGTGTTGGTTACCACGCGAATAGAAAATTAATATAATTGCCAGGCATGTACAAAAGTTGTTTTATAGTCCATTTTACCGGAAAGCAGCGTAAATGTAAATCGTTGGGCTTTTCCGGTTAGTAGTGAATTAAAAAAAAAAATTAACGTTATGACGCTAACAAATCTGTAACATTGTCTTCCGTGATGCTGCTAAGTTATTATACGCGGATGCGCTTACCGCGTTAACCTCGCGAGCTCTTGTGAGCGTAAATTTCTTGCCGTTTGAATCTCTCGTTGAGTAATAAAAATGGGTAATTTTTGAGATTGTTTCCCAATAACGATCTTTGCAATTTTTTAAAATTTTTAATTAGTTAATTAATTTTTTAGAATCAAAATTATAAATAATAGATTTTTTAATATTTACGATCGATATTTGGATCTGTTAACAATCTTAAATGATCAATTTTTTGTAAATTGATTTCTTTAAATTTTAAGTAGATAAAAAAGGTATAGTCGTTGTTCAATTATGTTATTGGTCAAATTAAAACTTTTAGAAGCGAAATAAAGTTTTTTTTTTTGGCTGGTATAAATTATACATATTTTTTTCTTTTTTAGTATTATTTTTAGATTAATAAAAGATTATTTGTTGTCAAAGATAATTTTACTTTTATTGTATTGTATAGTTGTATAGCGTGTACAGAAATTCGTCAATAGTTTTATTTAGCTCTTTACCAAACAGTGAATGCTTTTATGTCAGATAAGAAAAAATAACTAGTGAATATTCAGTATACGAAATATGGGCCACTTAAAATACGTATAGTATCTATACTGATCGCGTCAAACACTTTCCGGATTAGTATTTACAAATACAATGCCCATTTTATTAAAGAATTCTTTTGATTTATGGGGGTTGATATCTCAATTTTATAAACAGCAGGTGCTAGTTCTGTTTGATTAGATTTAAAGAAATTTACAAAGTCAACAGCTTGCTTTTTAAAAGGATCAGATGCTCAGTCATATATGAAACCAATACCATTAAAAATATAAAAAAACTGCAATTAAAAGAAAAAATTTTTACAATACCTTGTACAGTGCACATGAGCTTTATATTATCAAATTGATAAAAAAGAGAAATAAGAAAGCTCATCTTATTAATAGAGTATTTGATAATTTTTTAAAGTAATATGTGTATACTGACTCAATGATTGCCAATTATCAAAATTTAATATTATCTTGTCAGAAAATGTGTGCCAGGGTCTTACATTCCTTTACTCAAATAATAGAATTTCAGAACCGTTAAAAATTCAACATATTTTAAACTATTTTTTGATACTGAAAAAGTCCAATATACGTAAGATGCAAATTAAGAAAAGACTGCCAGGAAACTAATTGCAAATGGATGTATACAACAATTTTTCCTACTTTGCATCCTGAAGCTTTTCCCAATTTTGTAATAAAAAAGAAAAAATAAACAAATAAATTGTGCTATTTTTGTGGTGCTGTATAAAATGATGTTTGTATTTTAGTATTTTTTTAAATGTATACTAAAAGTTAAAATTTGTAACAAAAGGAAACAAAGTTTTACGTATTCGTAGAGATTGTTGGCTTTGAAGCTTTATACCAGCACTCGAGTCAAACTAATCATGTTGTAGATGTATACCATTTATGTTACTGTACATTGAGTTTATACCTAAATAAGAAAATAGATCATATAAGTTTGCGAGAAGTAAAATGAGAGGATTTATATATGTATATAATAATTTTATGTCAATGTATATATTACACTATTATCGTCGTCCTGACATATAAATCTATGTCGTGAAGTGTTATACAATAAAGATAAAAACGAAGAAAAACAAACAAAAAAATTATACAAAATTAAACTAATGTTGTTATACGTGTATGTGTTGATGAAAAATGTAAAAAAAGAAAAAAAATTAATAAACAAGAAAGAAATGTATGTGAAAACATCGTCGATCATAATCGCCATCGCATTTATTTATTAGATGTGTATTTTACAAAAATTGTGTAAAACAGTGACGTGCAGGTGCCTGCAGATTTAAAAGGGCGACGAGATAATATAAGCTAATTGTCATGTTTCGCGCGTTTGTACAAAATAGCAAAGTCAATGTGTGCCTATACTCGATGTGCAAAATTTATTTATTCATATAGTCACAATAAAGAAACATATAGGTTTACATTCTGTAATTTATATATATCGAGAGTGTATATAAATATGACTTGCGAGTAAAGTCGATAAATATCTCTCATGTTTGTATTATGTACTCAAGAGAAAATTTGTTGTTATATTTGTTATTTACAAAAAAGAAAAGTGGATTATTTGGGTTCCAATTTTTTTTTTTGTAATAAATTGTACATGTAAATAATTTATTGTCGAAAACAATAATAATAAAAAAAATATATATATATTTTAATGAAATCTTTCGAGAATGGTGTATTTTTTGAAATACCCTACCACAGTAAACTTATTTTTTTTTTTTTTTAATTTTTTATTATTAAATTATAAATAAGAATCATTAACAAAATCAGTATAAATGTATATTAATAAAAGATTAACTATTTTTTAAATTTATTCTTACAAAAATTTATTTAAAAACGTCAATATTGTCTTTAACATATTCATTATAAAAAAATTCATAATCAGCAATCAGAACATTATCCATTTAGACATTTAAGCTCTTGATCACTAGGTAGAGCTTCCACAACAAGTTCAATAAATCGTTTAAGAGGACAATCAGTACTGCAGCCTATAATTCTTACAGGAAATATATTTCTTGCTCGCCAAGTCCAGACCATTAATCGTACAAATAATTGTCCATTATATCTATCGCGTCTCTTTTCCAAAATAACAGCATTACCAAAATCAGGAAGTCGAGGATAGGGTGAACCAAGAGCACGTACAAGTCCAGCTAGCTGTCGATCTTCTACAGCTGCCAATCGTACACCTCGAGCATCTTGACGATTCAACATCTCGATGAAGCTTTTTAATAATGGTCCACCGTTTAATCGACGAAGTAATTTGCTGCCTGACTCGATGTCGTGATGCAATTCGGCTACTTTACCCATGAGCTCGTATAATTCATCCGTGTACCAGTCTGGGAGGCTGAGATTCAGGCCTCGTTGTAATTCAAGTACAGAGTACAATTGATAGACGTGCTGCTCGTGATCGGTAAGATCATCAAACGATTGACCTACTTTCCGATGTAAGTATCTAAAAAAAAACATTAAATTTTCTTTATGTCTTTTTTACCGATCTTTAAAAAAAAAAAAAAATAAAAAATAATAGTCTTACCTGAACAGTCCTTCAAATCTATTTTGCGCTTCTAAAAAATGTGGCAGTCGACGAACTCGATGCAGCTCATTCCTGAATGCCGGACATGCACGCAGATTTAAAAGAGCATCGGAATCCTCTGGTAACGTATGCACAGCTACATTATCATTTTTCAGCTCTTTATAAAGATATCGAGCCGAGTCTTGACAAGCCTCACGATCTAAACTACGAACTTGAACTTCCTGGTCCAACAGTTCACGATACTCCTTAGCAAGTGCTCGGCCGAGCTTCTGTAGTCGGTGTTCTCCAGCTGATGTAAGTTTTCCCTTTAGTATAGATGATACCTGGTGCTGGTTACCTGGATATGTCTCGTAAGGATAAGTGGTACGCTGTCCGTGACGGAATACAACTTGGATTAATTCTGTTTGTAATCTGGAATCGATTGACCAAGGAATAGATTCAATGTAAGTTGTAAAGCAGGATAATAGGAAAACAAAGATTAATTTCGACATTTTTCTTGTCTTTGAATAAAATACTTGTAAAAAATTAAAAAAAGTGAATTTGAAAGTAAATCCTATATTGAACTATTTGTTTAACAAATTTTGTTATATTACAGCAAAATTATTATTTGCAGACTGATCGTTTGTCAGGTGCAGAAGAAGCGTTTTATGTGGACCCGACGCTTACATTAACGCCTATACTTTTTCTGTTGTTTCAGGTAAGGAGAAAGGATATTAATACTTTAGCGTCTAGTCTAATTAGCTTAGGATCAAGACATTAATATATTAATGTACAAGTAATTTAAGATTTTTAATTATGGGCTATAAATTAAATTTATTACACAATTTATTTATGTTTATTATATATTTATTGAGATGCTAAGTAATAACTGTGAATGAATTTTTTTAATTTTTTCTACTTTTTAAATAATTTAGACTTTTTTTGCTTTCGAATAATTTTAAATATTTATATCATCTAGCGTTCTTTTTATATTATTAAATAGAATATTTGAGAGCTGTGTTTCTTTCATTACCACACTCTAACACTACTCACTCTCTTTTGTTTTACTTTTTTTTTTACAATTAAACTAGTTTTCAAATTTTAATTCTTAACAAAACTATTTGATTGTGAATATTAATTCATCTATTTTTTTTCATTTAATTTTTTAAAAAAGTTTGAAAGACTTTATAAAAGTCATGAATAATAAAGATTTTTTTCTCTTTTAACACAAATGTATCTTTACGAAGACATTTTTCAAATTAAATTTAAATTATAATACCAGATGTTAGGATAATTAAAAAAAATATTTTTATTACATGCAAAAGTTTATTAAAATTCATAACTTCAGTACAAACTACAAGTATGTCACAGTTGTCTTTTAAATTTTACAATAAACATTTTTTTTATTAACTTTTAAAATAATATTACAAATAATATTATTTAATGACTCAATAGCAAAAGTTATTATAACTACTGAAAATATTTCTTAAAATTTTCCCAATTTTTTTTTATAACTTGCAAAGGGGAAATTTTACGACTATGAAATACATTTACACTATCATTATTTTGGGTAGTACTGAAGTTTATTATTAAATTTTCTGCAACAGTTTTCTTTTCAGACGTTATATTTCTTTTAAAAACTTGTGGATGGGAAAGTAATGAATTCCTATCAATTTCAATTTCTTTATATTGTTGATCTTCACTTGTCCTTTCAACATCATCCTGTATACATAGTGTCTTCATCCCGTTTAATCTCTCACAATTAATTTTTTCATGTTGTTCTAATTTCACGTTTGTATTAAGTTTATTTTCAAATTCATTATACTGAATACACTGTAAAGGTTTCATGGTAGAATCCAACTGTTGCATAATTGGCTGCTTTTTCTTATTCTTCCTTCTCGTCCTCCTCCTCCTCCTCCTTTTCTTCTTCCTCAAGTCTTTTGTGTTATCATGATTGATGTTGGAGTCACCAATGTAGGATCCATTACTTTTGCAGTAATTTATAAGGTATCTCCAGTATTCATCCACTTCAAGAGCTTTCGGATGTCCAATGACAATTAGCAATGACTTAGCTCGCGTTATCGCAACATTAAAGCGTTTACGGTCCGAAAGAAAACCAATACATTGTTTGTTTTTGCGCTGAAATACTTTACTTCGCACCGTCGTAACAATGATCACTTCCTTTTCCTTGCCTTGGAAAAGCTGAACAGTACCGACTTCGATGCTTTCAAGTCCAATTTCTTTTAACTGAGCTTTCAGTTTAACTTTTTGTGCTGTAAACGGCGTCACGATTCCAATATCTTGTGGCTTGATTTTTGCACTGCCTATCTTTTTCCCTACTAGCTTGTCTACATAATTTAATACAGTATCTATTTCAGCTTCATTGTATGAACTGTAAAATATTTGACAGAGATTAATAGAGATACTTTGTAGCCAATATGGATTATAAATAAAAATTTGATTAAAAATTAAAAAAAAAAATAGTATACTCTAATTATTGTAATTTTTTACCTTGGAGAAAAGCTTCTTTTTTCTTTGCCATATACTTCATGAAAAATCATAGGGAATTCTTGATTTGGCAATCCATCCCATTTTAGGGCTTTCAATTTACTGGCATCAACACAAGCTATTAATTCATTATCGTAAAACAATTCGTTTGAAATCAGTATTAATGACGGATGACTTCGATAGTTTTGAACAAGTTTTGTAATATAGTTAGAGTTATACTGATTCTTACAGTCTCTTTTATATGGTTCAAATTCAAGTAATCTTTCCAGTATAGATTTTCCTATGTAGAAATAGATGTTGCAAATTTTGTTGTCACATGATATTTAATGATTGTTTATAAAAATGTAACTCAAAATTAAGTAAACTTACCAAGAATTTTTTCGGCTATTGGTGAAAAAATTACTGGTCCCAGTTGCTGTGGGTCTCCTGCTAGGACTATTTGCCCATTAAATCGACCTATGTGTTCTGGTTTTGAGCTACTTAGTAAGGTAAAAGGTATTATTGCATCTGGTTCTATTGCTTGTCCTGCTTCGTCAATGAACACGTAAGAAAAATATTTTCCAAACATATTCATTAATAATAATCTAAAAATATTTTTGCTTTAACCACTAATTAAATTTTTTTTAATGATAATTTAAGTAAATTAACAGATTGATCTAATATTTATAGATTATAAAATATTACTATATAAATTGCATATTATCTTTGTATTAATATCCATTCTGTAACTATAATAGAAAGTCAGTCGATTCATGAAAAATACTTATACTTTTTTAATAGTTACCTAGTACTTGTACATAAAGTACAAATGATAATTTTTGGTAGACATAAAATGGGAAACATTACAATTTCATACTCAATTTTTCCATCTTCCAAAATCCTCTTATTGCAGTTTGAATAAGGTAAAATTTCTTTATCAATTTTTTTTCTGAAAATCATACATTATTTACTTATATAAAATTATATAAAATTAGAGTTGATATATTTTACACGAAGAAATTACTTACGGATCTTTTGCAAAGCTGTACATCCTATGTATATGTTTGAAATCTGTTTTTGGAATATATTGAAATAACCGTTTAACCATATTATCGGCTGTTTCATTAGATGGCGTGCAGACTAAAATTTTTCCACTTGATGTATTATCATTATGGGCCTACAATAACAATAACAATAATATATTAAATTATACATAAGCAAATTTGGCTATTTCTAGTAAATTATTATAATAAAAATTTATGCAATTTATGTAGGGAAAATATATTTATTTCAACCTGACAAATAGCTTCAATGATGGTAGAAGTTTTGCCAGTTCCTGGAGGCCCATATAAAATATATGGCAAACCTTGAGATGATTGATTTAGAATCTTGATTACTGCTTGACATTGTTCTGGATTTTTGTTAAACCAATCAATACTGGAAAAAAAGATAAATTTTAGTAATCAATGCATGCTCACTTACATCTATTGTAGAATCAAATATCGTGATTTGCATATTACCTATTTTTTGAATATTTCAAACTAGTAGAAATTGGTATCGTAGGAAACATACATGATGTAAGTTGAAAACGACGCATCAAATTCAATGCATAATGACAGCATCTATATGGATATGTATTTAATATAAACTCAATATTATAGGTTTTGGAGGGCCTATAATCCTTAAGAAGCCTAAAGAAATTTTTTTTTTTATTTTTTATTATAGACAAATAAGATTGCTGTAAATATAATTGCTTTCCCTTACTCAATTGAATGTTGCAGAATTTCGGAGCTGTCCTTTTTTATCCAAGCCATAGGATCTGGGATCACAAAGATACTTCTTGTCCAAACTATTTTAATGATAAAAACATAAGATTGCTTTGTGATAACATCTGTTATCTTTAATTTGTTGTTTACAACAGCATTGGATATTTCTTCCACAAACCCTTCAACATAAATCTTAAAACCTTCAACTCCTTCATTGTAAGTTTTGTAAATAATCTGGTTGAACATATCGTAATCTCTAAGATTTAATTCATTTTGAATTTCTTCCACATAAAGTGAAAACTTATAAGAGTCAAAATAATTATCTTGATTCAATTCGATTTGATCGTTAAACTTCATTTCTTTTATTCTTTGTAAAAACTTTCTTTCTTCCTTTGACATGCCTGGCCATTCTTTTGAGCCATTCTTGATGACTGCTCGCAGATCCTTTGGGACATGGTGATCTGGCACCCTTTGAATACCTCCATTCACAAAATCCATTTTTTCAATTTAATTACAGCAAAATGATCTGTAAACAAAATCACATTTAGAAATACTTATTTATTTATGAAATTATAATTTGATACAAAGACGGAAATGAAAAAATATAACGTATTTGACATTCTTACATGCAAACATTTTACGGACATATGTACTACTTTTTTATATATATATATGTACGAAAAAAATAATACATCCGAGATTATTCGAACAAAATTAAACTGCGATCTTTTGTCGGCACGTGGCGATGTAAAAATCTGGTTTGTTGTCGATACACCAATTTGTGATATCTCTCCCCGTTATATACTTTGTTAGGCACGCGGCTCGATAGGGACAAGGAATAAAAAATACTTTTTAAATTAAATACAATTTATCTATATATAGATTTATATATTTATTTAAAGGAGAATTACACCTTACGAGTGATAACGAGCAACTACCGCTCTCACTCAAAAGTCGATTTTGTAAAGGGTAAAACAGTAGAAATAAATATTTAATATTTATAAAAGCAATAAAAATCTATTATGTTATACTTGACAATAGTCCGAAGAATTATGTGTACATATACATTACAGGTATCGATCAGAGCGCGTTGATGTGCGACAACTTATTTTTTGTAATATATTTCTATCTATTCAACGTACGACATGAGCATATATAAATTAAAAGAAAAGTTACCTCAAACCACCATCAGAATCAGTAGACGCGTTATTTTCTATAGTCTTATCACTTCATCAACTCTCAAAGATTATATACTTTTTAATAACGTTAATTATAAAGGGATAAGATCTCGATGCACATAATAAAATGCGTAACACACTGAACTGATACTGACGCCGGCGACGCCGGCAGTTGTCTCCGACACACTCAAGCGATTGTCTTTTGTTTTTGTATATGGGCGCAAAAGTACACGCACGCCGCACGCATTGCACTATAGTCGCGCACAAATTTGATTTATTTACAATAAAACATGTTTTTTTATCTCGTGTTTCAAGTACATCATAAAAAACTTTTAAATTGCATTGTTAAATTTTTTAAGTTGCAGCAACATTGATACAAAAAGTAAGATTTTCATGCCATTAAAATAATTGTTTATTTTTGACCTTTCGTCTGTAAAGTATTTTAAACAATTTAGCTTCTATGAAATACAGTCGTTTTCGTCTTTGATTTATATAACTACTAATTACGAATAAAGATTAAGTCACAAATTTTAATTTTTTTACTTAAAAATTTTGAAATCTCAGGTTTGAAATCTGTATTTTTTTGAAAATTTATTTCTTTAATTTAGTAAGAGAAAAAAATTGCTGAATAAAATTACGTAGTCTAACCCCGCTCTCCCTTAACTAAAATTTACTTACCCTTTACTTGCTTTCAATAGTAAGTTTTACTCAATTTTTTTAGTAAAATTTATTAATTTTTTTTCTAGTGTATGTAATATGTACATGGCACTGATGACAAAAAAGTATGCTAAATAATTTTTGTAAATATTCTAACTTTTGACATATCAATTTTATAATTAATTGAATAACATAAAATTAAAATTAAATTCAATAATAATAATTGAGTTAAAATGGTAATAAAGAAATATTAAAAAAAATTATTGATGGTAAAATATTTATTGTGACAAACATGTAAATATTGTTACAAAAAAAAAATTATTTCGTCAATCCATAATATATTGTTTCAATAATTCGTTTGTTATTAGTAACACGAGGTTTACCATCTATATTTTCTCCTAATAAAATGCTTAAACCTTCCAGTCCTTTTTCACAAGCTTTTAAAAGAGTTGATTTATCAATTCCAGCTTTTAAAATTTTACCTATCATAAACTGGGATATTTCAATATTCATCAATAATTTTCTACACTCTTCCATTTTATCTTTGTTATGTATCATAAAATTTGTACTTTTTGTTAATTTAAAAATCATAGATTTATCTTTGCATAATTTTTTTACAAGTTTTTGTAGCATAAGTACATCATTTAGAGCATTGTGAGCAATTTTAATATCAGTTTTATCTAAATAATCATGAGCTAAATCGGTTTGTTTAAAAGACTGTTTATTTTTTTTTCTTTCTGGTAAAATTAATTTAAATAAATCTAATGAGTCACAAAACCCATGCACAAACATTTTAAAATTCTCCAAATATCTTAATTCTGAAGCTAATTTAAGTATTCTAACTGCATCAAATCTAAAGCAATTGTGAGCTATTAAAATGCAAGGTTTCTCTAATTGACATAAAAACAATAAAAATTGTTTAAAAGCCACTTGAGGAGAGCATGCTGTTACTCTCCTATTGTTTACAAACATTTCTTCATTTCTTATTTGAATGCCGGTTACTTCAGAGGCCCTTAAATCAATACTCACCGATGGTATAATGTAAACATCAAAAATCTGATGGCCACATGCAGCAGAAATCTGAAATTTATTCGAAATTTGTTTAAAAATATATAAAAAAATTATGTAAATACTAAAAATAGACTTTTAATAATTTTTTTTTTTATATTAACCTGCACAATTTCATCAGTTTCACTGAATCCTGTTGTCTCAATATCAAAAATAACAATTTTACAATTGTTATAAGTTACATTATCTGCATATAAAGTCAACCTGTTTGATTTACTAAATCAGATGTATTAAAGTTGCTTGATAACTTTGCAGTCTTCGACATATCCATATTATTTGAATTTTGATGCGATAGTAAATCCAGAAACTTCTTTTTAAAATCTATTTTTTTAATTTATTCCTTTGAAGTGATCTGAAAACAAATTTTTATATTATTACAACACGTACATGTTTATTTATTAATGATTATTTTTTATGTAAAGAATAAGATAATATAATTAATTCATTTCGAAATTGAAAAAATGTCTATTTAATAAAAATAATATCTAATCATTGATTATTTCTCATTCTTGTTATATTTTTTTTACAAAACAATAGCAATCTATTTCTGTGATCTTTCTTTTTATAGTTAGGGTTATTATTTATACCTTAATTTGTTCATTATTGTAAACTTTCTTTATTAATAAAGTAGTAGTATTTGTAATTCTTTAGATTAATTTATTTTTAAGTAATATCGGGGTCTGAAAATGTCCGCAAAGCGTTACTTACTTATCACACTGGTTATGAACATTCGATATCTGACACCTGTAGGCTGAGCAATGATGTCAGCACTCAGGTGACACAATATGCTTAATAAAGTGTTAAAATGGTTTTATAATTGAAAGTACAATTTTTATTTATCCGTATAATTTTTTTAATATCCTTCTATTAGTTTTTATGAAAAAATATGTAAATCTAGTAAGATGGATTTTATCGATTTAATGTATACCGATCTATTTTAAATGCATCGCTTGAAAAAATAAAGAATGCGCTATTTACTTGTTTCAACGAATTTTCATATGATAACAAAAAAACTTTTAGATTAACTCGTCTCAGTTGATCAGAAAACTTACATTATTGTTATCATATTGGAGAATAACAAATAAACTTAACAAAAAGGGTGTCCAAGAAATAATTTACTTCTATTTTTTTTTGCACGTTTTTCGATAACAAACAGATATATTTTTATGACACTATATTTTTTAACAGCTTGGTACCTATATAACTACTTTACAACATAAGGGTTTATTGTACAGCTGTCCAAATATGGACAGATATATTTTATGTTTTCTTTTTTAACGCACTTCGATGTCTGTATGAATTTGAAAAAAATGCGGGTTGTTGCATACGTCATAACCGACCGATAGATATGTATTTGATATTTTGCTTTCTCATAGACGAAGTTTTTTTTTTTATTTAAAATTATGTAGTAAGATATTTAAGTAATTTAAAACTATTAAGTTTTATACTTTGCATAAACAGCTAATAAATGCCAAAGAATATTAATTAAAACAAGTAGTTACTTGAAAATAATTTTGCAGTGTATTTTTATAAGTTGCTGTATAAAAATGCAGACGTTCAATGTACCTATACATGTTTATATAATAATAATGTGATATAAAAAAATGTTAACTAAGCACATTGTGTTGATATTATTTTTCTGTTGTGACTATAAAATGAAATTTATTTCTATATTTTTCACGTAAACATTTTTTATTACACAGAAAGCCACTGAAAAATATTGTTTTGTCTCAAATGTAATATTAAATTTATGTTGGATCTCATGATAAAATTTTAAATAAAATGTATTAGTTTATTATAAGTTAATGATTGTTTATTTAAAAAAAAAAATATCTAGATCAGTAGAAGTTGTCTTTATAATTTCGATTATAAAATTATCTTAATTTTAATATTCCATTCTGGCTTGTGTGTTTCTATTTACTCTTTATAATATTATATTAACTTTCTATTCAAATTGAATATTTCGTATGTATGAAAAGTACACACAAAAAATTTGAATTTGCATGCTTTTATTAAATTACAAAAGAATAGCAGTATTTCCTAAAATAAAAATATATAAAATGAACTTCATAAAACTTGCATAGTCTACAATAAAATAATGTAATAGGAAGTTTCAAACTTGAATCGGAATAATGCAGTTATGATGTAAAAAAGAAAGAAAAAAAGGCAACATAAAGTAATCTAAATTCTGATACAGTACAAAGTGAAAAAAAAACATGCGTTTTAAATTTATGTAACATAAATTATTTATTTTCAAATAATCACAATTAAATTATTTATTTTCAAATAATCACAATTCTCTTATTTTATGAAGATAAAAAAATCTAACATATTAGTAATATAAACACATAGGTACCACTTAAACTCGGTTTACCCGAGACGCTCGCAGCGTCAGCGTTATCGCGTTTCAAAATTACATTCCTTGTTAGTTTTGCGCGCCTATACCATTCTGCAGGATATATCTTATTTCTAAAAACAGACTATTAAAGCTCGGCATCGTATTATAAAACAAAAAAATAAATGAATAATAACATTTTCCTTAACGTAATCTAACGTAAGACTACGATTTGTTTATTTAAAAAAATTTGAAGTCTTTAAATTATATATTAATTTTTACTATTATGCGTTAAAATACTTGTCAATAATCAAAAAGCATAGTTTTTTTACAACTTGTAATTTAGCAGGATGAGAAAGTTTTTAACTATTATAATTAATTTTATAAAAAAAAAATCAAAAATCAAATAAATGTCATACTGATAAGTTGTATTGGAATCTGGTGCATGCAAATAATAAAAATTTAACTCTACATCTCAATGATGAATAAAAAAATTTCGTTATCGTACAAACGTTGGAGGGACAGTATTATAAAAAAAAAAAAAAATTCAATAGATAAAAGCAAGCTTGATTGTCAAACTCACCCAAGGGATTATACGATGATGATCAATCGATGTAGAGGATCCGCAGACACTGCGCTAATCCAGTTACACTTTTTGTTGAGACTCTATATATAATTTACGTACGGTTTATCATTAGTATCTAATAAATAATCATCCGATTTGTTCGCGTGTAAGCACTAATGTATAGTTGAATTTAAGTACCTTTATAAACTGTCAAAATTGGTTGCTGCTTAGTTTTATATCGTTAATTTAAAACCTTTTTTTTTGGGCGATTTAATTCAAAATCACCATATACAAGAGCTACGTTGTCATCGGCCTCTAGCATACAATTAACTTTGGAGCAGCATAATATAGTATATACTGGAGGGAGCATCCAGTCTAAATATCCAATGCTCGTAAAAAGTGTTGCCGCGGGTTCTCTCTCTCTCTCTCTCTCTCTCCTTCCCTTTAGCAACATGCTGATTGCTGATTGGTTGAGCGTGACGCATAAAGTACACGCTGATATGTCGCGGATATATATGTATAATACAGAAAGCGAGCATGTATGTATGTATTGGTAACAAAGTTATTCTTTTTCTTTAATCAAAAAGAGCTGACATACACCCGACTACCCGAGGCACATTGGTTCTTTCACATAGGGAGATTCCCTAGAGGTCTAAATGACAACGTTGGACAAGTTATACCTTGTAATTTCACTATGCGGGACGTTGTGCCATCAATTTTTATAATGTACAACGTTCCAAAATATTTCATCCAATGTTGCTATTTAGATATCCCTCGGGAATCTCTCTATGGAATGTAAAAATCTTTGGATGATTTTTAATAAGTCTTATTTGTAAAATAATTTAGATTTCAGTATAATGCTATTGGTTTTAAGTAAGTTGATCTATCAGTGATTCCATTTAGTATAATTAAAGAGCTGGAAGCGTTTTTAAATAATAACTAATAAGCGTGCGTTGGTTGGCGTTTAAACATATAGCGTATTCAAGCTTACTTTGAACCAAAATTTCTATTCAAGATAAAATAAATCGATTTATTTCATAACAAACTTGTAGTAAAGTGCAAAACGGTAGTACACAGCTAAAACAGCGAAGATAATTTATTTTATTTCATTTTAATAAAGTAAAGGTTCTATTTTACAAAATACTTGCTATCATGGATCGTAAGGTAAAAAAAAAATTAATTTTAATAAAGTTTTTTTTTTTAATAATTTTTTAATAAATGATGGTAAAAGAATGAATAATCATTGAAATTTTAAACAAGAATTTATTTTGTAATTGATTTTCACTATCATTTCATAAAAGTTAAGAACGTATTACTATTTATAATGAGTTTATTTAATTAGTATACAAAGAAAAATCTATTTTTCTCTATATTTAATTTATTCTCTAAGATTTAAATGTACCACAAAACAAAAAAACCATAACATACTATATACTTATTTGTTCACTATAGTTGGCGACAGAGTATGATAGACGATTATTGCATTTAAATCGAATACGTAAAGCAGTGATAAATAAGGATCATAAAGAATTAAAATTGGTACTGAGCGATGCGAATGCGAATGTGATAAACAGCATGGAATGCTTCGGCGAACTTGCACTTGACGTAGCTGCAAGGCAGGCCGATCTCATATCGGTAAAGCTCCTGCTTGCTTATGGAGCCATCCCGGATTACAAGCGACCCCGTCATGTCTGGCCTCAAAGTACATTATCTTTGGCGCTTCTCGGTGGTAATCAAGAGATTATAAAGTTACTTAGCAAGCACGGATGCGATCCGGATGCCTACCTTCAGTTTGACAGAAAATGTGCATTGGAAGAGCTTAACGTGCACACACATCTATGCAATTATTGGTACATAATTATCCAGTCTAATGACCCATCCGTAAGTTCATCATATATCGGTAAATTCTTCTATTCTAGCTGTGACTAATATAAGCGCAAATTTCAACCGCACTTCCTGATCGGGAGATGATGAAAAATAGTATACGCACCATGGGAACAAGTTAAGAAGGCTCAGATGATCAGCAGGTTCCCGGCCCTCGGCTTCGCCTACTCGGGCAGAATATCCTGGTGATCTAGGCCTTCTTAATTCTTGTTCCCTAGGTGCGTAATATACTATTTATTCAACTAATTGTGCTAGTATTCGGTTTAAGCTGTCGAATTATGCTTTTCTTCATCCGTGGCATCGATATATTGATGTTAGGTATAATTAATCGATCAGTTTTTGTTTGTTTTTTCAGCTATTGCAATGTCTGTTGGACTGTAAGGATCGGAAGATCGACAACGATGACGAGTGGAGCCAAATGATGCTGTTAAAGGCTTGCAAATTAGGATCTGATGCTATAGTCGAGTACTTGCTAGATCAGGGAGTGTCTATTGAAAGCAGCGATGGGAACGGATGGACCGGCGTATTTTACGCTATCGCTTGCAAGCGTATTTCTACGCTTTGGTTGCTTATGTCTCGAAGCGCTAATCTCAAGCACAAGGATTTAATGGGCCGTAATCTTTTGCATGTTATCGCCTATCGTGACGGCGGTCTCCAAGCTGGTTTCTGTGGTACGAATAGAGGAATGAATTTTCTGGAAGTTGTCCAGCTGCTTATTGATCAAGGCATTGAAATTAATGCAAGGGATAACGATGGTCTAACTCCGATCAATACAATCTTTTCCAAATATTATTTGAGCGAACGGTTATTCTCTCTTTTTCTGCAACAGCCTGATATCGATATTACAATACCAGATAAATACGGTATGACGGTTTTGCATCGAATTGTTAATGTACATAATACCCACGTAGTTTACGATTTGGTTGGCCGACTTGACATAAACACTCGAGACCTATGGGGTAGGACGGCCTTGCAACTCATCGATTACCCACCGCATATTTGGAACTTTTTTGATAAGTTGCTCGATTTAGGCACAAATACGGATGTTTTGCATCATCTTAATGAAACCATGTACAAGAATATACAATTTTTCAAGTTTTTGGCCCAGTACAAAGTCAAAAGAAAGATTGCTGGCTTTAGCAAAGATGAAAATATTGAAGCTATACTCAATCAATACTGCATATCCATGAAAATAGTTGATGAAGAAACTGCTTTGATGTTTTCTGAAGAAATCCAACGGATGAAAAAGACTTTATTTTTTGGTCAACTGAGCTGCTATGATTTTTTGCACGCCAAAAAACGTACCTTGATCAGTCTTGCTAAAAAAGCCGAGATAAGGGAACGATTCAAAAGCAGTAGATTTGACAAAAACTTTAGATTTTTAAATTATAGATGTATGCTTATGAAGAATTACTTATCCGGTATAAAGCCACTCACGTCAATCGAATCCGAGGCTATTACTTTTGCGAATAAGAATCTTGATGCGATGTTCAATTATAAGTTGCCAAGTTTAATTATATATAATATAAAAAAATACATTGACATTGAGGATATGGTTAGTTTGAATAACGTAAAAAGTGAGGACGAAAATTGATATGCACTATAAACTTATTTTATTCCCGCCCGGGAGAGAATGGCCACATTATTGAACTGAAAACAGGGATAGAAGTAGCTTTTTATGTCCCTGGTGAGATAAAGTGTTTAGAAAATTATGAAAAGTATTATTAAAAAAAAAACAGGAATTATGTACATATTGGAAAACATCAAATAAAAACGATCGTATATTCATCAATTTTTTAAAACGATATATGTACACACTTTTCTCTCTCACTCCTAATACTCATAGTCTGACTTTCGTATACGCGCAGCCAACTTCAGGGTAAAACCACTTTGACGGTAGGGATAAAGAAAAAAATTTGAGAAAGTTTTTGGATGCACTTAACCTAACTTTTCTTGTCATTTTAATGATAGAAGGATTTAATACATAAAATTATAGGTTTAAATAGAAGCTTATACAAAACCATTAAGAATGAAACCGAAATGTCATTGATTTAGATAATCCAAGCATTATTTTTCGTGCACGCAAAATTGACTTTTCGAATATTAAGCTACATAGTATAGCGGACGTCGCATTCTACGTTTTCTTTTCAAACTCGGCTTCTTGATTCTGGTATTGGAAAAATAGTTATTACAAAATTCTTTAAGTTCATTTGCTTTCTCAAGTACAGTAGAATTTTCGTTCAAATATTGATGAATAGTTTCTTGCTTAATTATAGGTAAAAAATTGTACTTTATTTCAAAAAAGATATTTTTATGCACTCGAAAACCTAAATAGTTATAGTAGTTCTGAAATATGTCATAAAAAAAAAGTATTAACGCTTACTTAATTGATATATAATCATTTTAATATAAAATAATTACTTCATTAAAAAATATACATACTATCATACAATTTGCTATAGGATTAATTTTGATTGCTTGCAAAAAAAATTCCAATGCTTTAACGATATTTTTTTTTTTTTTCCAATAAGCAAGGGCTAGATCTAAATAAATTGATATAGTCTGCTCTTTTGGAACATTGTCAAATTTTTTTAACAAACTCAAAAGATATGGTACAACGGAAACATTTTTATCAATTTTCAGTTTACATTGCAAAAAATGGTTTTCTGCTTCAACATGTAATTCTTTATTAATAACATTTTTTAAACACAGTATAGCTTCCTGAAATTCGTATAATAAATATAAAACACTGTTACCAAATTTTTTATTCTTAATATTTTAAAAAATTCATACCTCATACATTTTTTGTTTTAAATAATAGAAGCCTTTGCAATGCATGTAAAAGCTATTCGTGTATTTACTTTGTTCAACTTTAACAAGGCATACTTTTGCTTTTTCAAAGTCTTTCAAATGAATGAAGCGGAGAGCAAGATGTATTAGTATAAAATAATTTTTTGGCAAATCCTCGTATAATTCTAAGCACAGTTTTCGAACTTTTTTCCCATTTTCTAATTCTTTGTTCATTTCAACCAGACACATTTTATATTCTTGACTCGGTGATAATTCATGAGCCTTATTAAAACATGTTATCTCCATCTTGCTGGGTTTTTTTATGTTACAGCATTGCCTTCGTTGCCGTAAAATTTTTGCTAGAGCATAATACCATAAGTGACAGTTCGGATTTTGTCTTATCGATTTTTGAATAAGTTTTTCGGCTTCAAATAAACCCTCTCTTTTTATCCAATACATATATCGACATAAACCTTTACAACCCAGTAGAGTACTTTTATCTTTCTTATCATAAGAGTATCGAATATTATTAATTAATGTTAAAATCTGAGACATTTCATCGGCCATTTTG
>JAPYZE010003067.1:0-14087 GCA_030522805.1 Leptomastidea abnormis | reverse complement strand
TTCTGATGTTGTACCTTTCTTCGTAATAATTTTAGGGCTATGTCTTTATCGCTATATTCTGAGTTGTGCCCTTCTTCTTCCGAGGCACCGATATACACTACACGCGTATACGTATATATATATAGGTATGCAATGTGCAAGTGGTGCTCTATACGAAAAATCAGATCCATCTTTAGTGCAAAAAAGAGAGTAAGATTGCCTCAAGTAAGTAAGAATACTATATACATGTATATATATACAAGACTACGTAACCGCTACCGCGATGAAAAAGACGTCCTGCGAAAACGTTGAGATATCTCTATATATAAATATATATATATATAAGGAATGGTCGTTTATGACTCCTGCTTCCTGGAATTCCTCCGATGTACAAAAGCGCGCATCACAGAGTTTTACCTTCCTTTTTTTTTTAACCCTGCACGTGTGCAACTCCGCGCAACATTCCCTGAACTCGATTATATTTTCCCTCCCTCCCTAACTTACCACTCGTCACTTTATGCCTCGTAATTATCGAGACCTCGGTATAGATATAAGTCCACTCCTCCTCGTCTCACCACCACCACCACCAGCACTTCTTACTTTCCGCAGGCAGCGAAAAATACCAAGCCCTCGTCATCCATCGCGTCCTTGAAGGGGCAACGTCCCCCCCCCCCCCCGCCCTTTTCTACTATTCTCACATTCCCCTACGCGTACGGATGTGGGTGCTGTAGCAGCAGCAGCACACCTGCACACTTTACAACGACAATACGAAGTTTCTCTTCTTCGGTCAGAGAGAACTTCTTCCTTCTCCGTTTCCCCCCCATCATGCCTCTGGCTTCGTAGTAAGGATGCGAGAGAGAGAGAGAGAGAGAGAGAGAGATCGGGTGTAGAAACGAAGTATAAGGAACGTAATGTGCTTCGCGAGCAAGGAGAGTTTACGCGTTCCGCGAATAAGTCGACCCGATGATCTCTTTGCGCCCAACTACTTTTCCTATATATGTATACGTGCGTGTATACTTATGTTCATGTACATGTATGTCTGTGTAGTATATGATGTTTGGGCTTATATTTATATATATATACTTAACGTGAGAAAACGTTCGAGAGCCGGGAAATGAAATTGTCCAGTGTATCTTTTACTCTTTCTCTCTTGCTCTCTACTCTGTTGGTTACTGGTTTACGACAAAAAATATGTGAAGCAGGGACTGAAAGAGTAGAAAAGAGAGAAGAAATATATAGATACCTGTGGTAGAGGACGGTGAAAAAAAAAAGAAGAAAATTTATAACCGGAAGAAGAAACTATTTTTGTGCCGCTTGAGAAGAATACAGACAAATTGTTCTTCTTCGTGGATATATTGAATTAGAAAAACTTATGATTTTTATTATTGTTATTATTATTAATTTAGATGATTTCTAGTAAGTATTGAAAATATTGGTATAGGTTTAAGCTAGTAAAGTTTAAAGTATTTTGTTTTGATTGATTTAAGATAAACGTGGAAGTAAATAAAAGATGTGCAGGTACTTTGAAAAATATGAATTTGATGTTTAAAGGAAAAAAAAAAATTATATTAAATATTTTATTAAGTTATTTTTAAAATTATACATTTTTTTTATAAATTTATTTTTTTTTTTATTTTTTTACTTTTACTATATATGACAAAAGACGAAAAATACATAAAAATATGTAGTTTCCACAATTATATTGATTTATTTTTATAATTTTTATATTTCATTAGGTTGGTGAATAACATAGATAATAATTATTGATTTAATAGTAAATATAAATTAATGCAATAAAAAGTTGTCTTATTAAAAAAAAATATAAATTCCTGTAAACCTCTGTACAGAAATGGTTATGTATCCTAAAAAATATTTTATATAAATCGAAACGCATGTATATGATACCAACGTTCTAACAATAAAATTGTAAAGTTAAAAATGTTTCCTAGTTGGAAACGTATAAGTACTATAACAGTATAATCCGCAAAAAGGTTCCCGAGATATTGTACCTTTCTTAATATATAATAGTATACTTATTTCGGACAGGTTGTAGTCATAAAATTTACTGTATAGCAGCAGTTTTACTTAAGTTTAACCCGGATTTTAGATACCTGCCGAGAATTTACTTTTAAGTAAAAACAATCACTTATTACAAATATCATCTTAACTAACTATTAAATAAAAAGAAAGAGAAAAATTATCGATGAAATTTTAATTTTTTTATCCTTTTAAAATTAACATAACCGTGAATACTTTTAAAATCATTGTTTTTTTTTTACAAAAATTCCGTCGAAATTATTATATCAATGTACTGCAAAAAACATTCAGTTAAATTAATACAAGTACAATGTGAAAATAAAATAACGTAGTGCAAAAAAGTAATTAACGTATAGCCTAACTTTAAAATTTTTTTCCAACTCCTTTTTCCGACATCAAGCTACCTCAAAAAGATTTGAGGATCAGCAAAATCTTATACACCATAACAATAAAGAAATAGAAATTTCTGCTTAGCAAACCTGTTAAGCCAAGAAAATAGAAACAATGACATCGATATTAAATGACGATTGTATTTTAAAGTACTTTTCGCCCAAGTACCATATCTGTATTTGTTATCATTAAAAATAAAAAAACATAAGAATTAATAAACAAAAATAAAAACAATCAATTCATCGTCTCCAAAAAATACACACCAACATTATTTGTATCTTCACATCATCTCTAAAGAATCTCCTCTTAACCAGTACTACGACTATTGTACACAAGGACACATACATACAGGTGTATGCCAGTAGCTACAGGACCATAAGCCATAACAACACCCTCGGACCAAACTATACATGGTATATACATATATGAAGCTATATAAGAAGAAAAAAAAATAGAGACTGGACAAGACCCCCTGCAAGGCTGTCAGAGTTGTCCCTTCGTCCCTCATACATATATATCGTCGTAGTGTGTATATACGAGAGACTCTCTCTCTCTCTCTTTCTCTTAGCACTCGTGTGTGAGAAATATATATATACAGCGGCTCAGGATACTTTGAGGATTATGAAATTAGCGGCCTCCTAATGCGAGAAACATGAGGGTCCGACTCATTCGGATCCAGTATAAGTAAGTGTAAGAAAGAAAGAGAAGGAGGATAGAGAGATCAGGTAGAGACTGGAGAGGCTGTGTCTCTCATAATAAGGCCTACACGTATAGCACCTGAACAACCCTCACACTATACTATACTCTCTTATATTACCACCTCTATATATACTCGCCTATGGTGAGTTTATTATGTACGCGTATAGAGCCGTTTCAAAAGCTCTTCTCGCGCGTCTTCCTACTTCTCCCCCTCTCTCTCTTCCTTATTGTCCCCTACCACCAATACTGGCTCTTCCGGAAAAGCGACGTACTTTGGCACTCCCACCCATACTGTTAAAGGTAGTCGTTTTCCTTCTTTCTCTTTTTCTCTGCGTGTGTCTCACCTAAACTGTCAAGCACCCGCGTGCCACGCGTTCTCTCTTTGCTACCTGTATATATGTATGTATGTATGTATATGTATGTTTCTTGAGCCTCTCATTTCACAAACGTGTAGCCGAATAAATTGGCCGTGATGCCGTGTCGAGTGATTCTATTTTTTTTTTCTCTTCTTTTTGACAACAACGTTTTCCGTTTTCTTTTTTCTATACATACTTTGGATTTTGCTATATGGGATGAAAAAAAAATTTTTCCGTTGGCTGACGTCATTGCTTTTGTATATGATGCTGCAATAGTACAGGAACAAAAATAAGGTTTAGTTGAAAACTGTATTTTTTTATGCGAGATAGTTTTAAAATTTGTAAGTCGAGTAAATGTGAGATTGCGTATTGATTATTTTATTTTCATTTTAATATCTCTATGGTACTTTGAGTAAACTATATTTTAAAAAAGCAATGAAGAAGTTATCTCGATATGTCATAGAAACAAGATTATTTAATTTATTTTAAAAAGTTATTTTTTGTTCACTGCACAAACACCTATAATTATCTATATCTTTCTAGATGACATAGCAACTGATTAAATCTAAACCTCTTCTTATCTAGATATTTGGTTTCTATTTCAACAACCTCAACACTTTATTCTACCAAAAACCAATTTATCTAACTCTTACTTTTCTCTCAATCTTATTATTACACAACAAAAAAGCTCCAAAATAAAAAGAAAAAAATCAAGTTAACCATTTACAAAATTAAAAAAAAAAAAAAAACATTAATACCTCAATGCGGTAGTCAAAAAAAGCACATAAGTACAAGTAGACATTGAAAAACATAAGATTCGTCTAGATTGTACACAGCAGCCGTATGCTCAAAAGAGAAAGAAGAGAGAGAAAGAGAGAGAGAGAGAGAAAGAAGCCGGCGCGCATAACTACAGAGGACGAGAAGAGTATAGGACCGCCGACAAAGCGCGTGCATGAGGGGACAAATTTTCTACCTGTCGCCACCGCCGCCGCCGCGCCGTAATCCACCAACGTCTACCTACGAGTTCTCTCCTCTGCACTTTTGAGGAAGTAAAAAAAAAAGAGGAAAGAGAGAGAGAGAGAGAGAAGGAGCGAAATGGTTAGTGCCATATACATAAACACACACAAGCATTGTAAAATCCGGGTATAATTTATGAAAACAACTTGCAAAGTGCATAACCATAGGTCTAAGAAAGATAGACTCCACACGTATATATACATACACCAATGTGTGTATGTTTGAGTTTCTTGGTGTATGTGTATATGTGCACACTTGCTTGAATGTATTACAGTCTTGTGATGGGCGGCTTTCGACGTTGGAGGATACTTGAGGAGAGGTACAGACTATAAGCTCTCTCTCTCTCTCTCTCTCTCCCCCTGTTCATCTTTCTTCTTCTCTTTCTCTCTCTTCACATAGTTTAAGAAAAGTTTTCTTCATACCGTATGCTAAGCGCGTAATTCGCTAAGGCCTGAATGGATGCGAAACTTGTCGATCATCTTATACATACTATATGTGTGTGTGTGTGTGTGTGTGTGTGTGTGTGTGTGTGTGTGTGTGTGTGTGTGTGTGTGTGTGTGTATTTGTGTGGTCTTCTGTTAAGCGAGTGATGATTAGTTGAGATTATTAACAAATTTATGAGTCGATATTTGGTGACAGTAAAAATATTCGCATCTGTGCGATATAGTTATATATGCTATAATAGTTTTTATATGTTTCGAATGGAATAATCGTGATATCTTGATCAATGACTATAGACTCTATAGTTAAATAGTAAATAATCTCTGCATGAAAATTAAAATTTTTAATTGATATATACTTAAAAAGTTATATTTTAACATTTAATGTAGTGAATTCGTCTAATATAAGATAATTTATTTTTTCTGAACTTATGGTTTCGAAATATATTTTTGTTATCATCTTAAAAATAATTAAAGAAATTTCTAAAAAAAAAACAATGCTATAATAATTCATACACAAATTTAATTATGAAAAAATTTAATAAAAATGCTTGCGAAATAGCTAAAAATCATCGATAAAAAGAAAAATAGGAACAACGGAAAAAACGTCTCAACAGAATTTTCAACAACGTTAATGTTAAAACTACACTTTTCAAACATCTCCTCAAGCTCAAGCTCATTCCCCTTCATCCCTACTGCTCGTCTTATATAACCACTACAGCAGAACTTTGTCGTCTTTCACACCTCGCTTATATACAGCACACCACACAGCGTCCAAAGCCCATTAGTAGGTGAAAGAGAAAACGACGAATGTAGGTATATACGAAGAACGGAAGGAAGACAGAAGCTACTGTATATAAGTATACTATAGGTACCACCTAGGTTATAGGGATCTGGCTGCTTTTATCGGCCGGAATCTCGGTGCATTCTCTTTGGTCCACGAGCAATTTTCCTGCTCCATCATCACGAAGGGGGAGGTGACGTTAACCCGCGCATAGAGTACACACTTTTACGCGCGCACTAGCGAGCGAGCAAGCTCTTCTCCTTACGATCTCACAGCATCACCCCCCCTTGCTTTTGCCACCCCCTAACTCTACTCTATCTATCTATCTATCTATCTCTCTCTTTCTCTCTCAGGCGTATAGCTAAGTCATCCGGTGCTCGCTAATCTCTCGCAGATCTTTCGCGGAATCTCATTAGAAATTCATAACCGCCGTCGCATCGCATCTCTCTTTCTCTCACTCGTTCTCTATCTTTCTTCAACCTTCTAGTCTTTAAGCTATATATAGAGTAAAAGCGGACCAGCCGTGCGCGCATTTTCCGCCGCAGGGCCAGAGAAAGAGGCGAAGCGAGAGACGACGGCAGAGGCGGGCGGGTGGTGCGCGCGTAGAACGGAAAAAAAAGGAGAAATTCGTGATATACGAAAGAAATAAGCGCCCCGGCAAAGTGCATTAAAAATTAATTACTTCGCTGATGGAGGCCAAGAGGAGAACGCGCTCTTGCTTGCTTGGCAGCAACAGCAGCAGCAGAAGCTTGACACAGCTTCTTCTCGTCGACATCCTTCTTTTTCTTTTCTCATCTCGTCATCGCGTCGCGTAAACTCGTATAGTCACGCTTACGTCCATCTTGGAGAACGGAAAAGTAATTTGAGCCTACGGGGAAATCGATGGCCAGCAGCAGCAGCAGTAGCAGCAGTAGAGGGAACAGAGAGTGACCTTAGGCCGATTCAATTATGTCGCTCTCAATCTCGAGTTAGAGTCTCGTTAAGCAGCGAAGGATAACTGTTATGAGATTTTCTTAGCTCTCTTGGCGAATGAGTATACTTATATCTATGTGTGTGTAAAATGTTAGGTGTTATGTAAGTTGCAGAGTTTATTCGATTTTTACATTGTTTTCTTGATGCTGATGTTATATTATTTTTACTCGTCATTTTATCATTGGATATATAATTTGATTTATGAATAAATAATTTTTTGAATTCAGCAAAAGTATGCTAAAATATGAAAATTTATAGGAATATCTTTTAATATGGTAGACGATCAGTTATAAATATTTAATTATCAGACACAAAGTATTTAAAGTTTTAAAAAAAAATCTTAATAAATAGATTTATAATAAGTTGAAAAAATTATGTAAATTTTTTTCTTAAATAAAATTAAGTTGTCATTTTTTGAGAAAAATTTTATAATCCCAATCCTTTTTTTTATTTATTAACTTTATATTAATTAAGCCATTTAACACTATTGAATGTATTTCGGCATGAGAACACTCGCCGCAATCGTTCAATCGATAGACATCAGGAATCGAACTCACGATCTATGGATTATGAAACCGATACACTGGCGACTGAACAATTTGGAGCTCTTAGATTTAATTGTTGTTAATGTGATTATTAAACTTTAGATTATAACTCTAAAAAAACTGTTACTGAATTCATATATATTAATACTTATTTTAATTAAATCGCAATATTTTATCTTATTATAAAAAACAAAACGTTATAAAATCACTCACATTTTTTTTCACAGCAAAAAAAAAGAAGATAAAATAAACGCATCTTCTAATCCTTCACCAACTGAACAAACCCAAGTAAATACACAGTCGAAAATTAAATCATAACTTGCCTAGTACAACGCATAGTACTCAGTCCAAGTCAACGAAAATCAAATAAACACTCTTGGATCTAACCAATTTCCGACAACTCAATCTTATCCACTGAAATCGCGTAAATTTAAGTCCGGAATTAATAAAAAAAATAAAAAGAAGATAGAAAAAAAGACGTTGCAGAGAGATAACTGTCCATCTCTGCGGCGTTCACAAACTACATTTCGTCGAGCGGATTTCAAATCTACGAGAAACCTTACTCCAATGTTAGTAGCTGTTGGATAATCGCAGTCTACTTATTTTAATATCGCTTCGTTAGCAAAGCGTATGCGACAGGTTGACGAGATAAATCGATAAATAGATTAGGAGTGTTCTGGTATCGGATTTTTATATACTTGCAACTGCAGCTGGTGCTTATTTATATCAAGGCTTCTCATCTAAAATGCTATTTACCTGTCTAGCACCTTATAGTTATATACATATTTATTATTAGATCAGAAATCTTTCTCGTTTTCTCTCACTTTTATATATATCCATTTGCGATCAACTTCGTTACTCATACTGTCTTTTTTTTTTGCTACAACTACAATATATGCGACAGCCTTTTATTGCCCACAACTCGCATGCCTATAGCTTTCACCCATTCCCATCTTTTTATAATATTAATCTCCATCATCTCAATGTTGTAAATTGTCATTTCCTTTTTTTTCCCTGTAGTTGTGTGGTTATTGTTCTGTTATGCCACCTGCAAGTGAGTATGTCTTCTTTTTATAAAATAATGGAAATCTGCTACGTGAATTTCACGAGTAAACGGTCGTTTCGAAAATTCAATTAGCCGCATATGCTCAACACACCGTTAATAAAAAAATTATTTTTTTCTTTTCCCACACGCATGTCTCGTGTATTTATTTAGATATTAATATATACGCAAAGCCATTACATTAACCGCAGTGGTAAAAATAATAATTCTTGTTTCGACAGCAAAGTTAAAACATATTCATCATTATAATAATTGATTATTTTTTTTATTATCTTATCCTATAACCGTTATCAATTATTCGTTACTTCTTCTATTAAATCGAATTTTATTTAGCAAACTACAGTGTATATACCCAGCATAATCTTTAACCTTTTAAAAATATAAAATCTCAACATCACTCATCCAACTCATTATATACATACTTATATACACTACGAGAAGATCGAAAGCAAGCAAAACGAAAAGGTATATTTCAAATTTATCCCCCAAACACTCGGTGTAAGCGCAAATCTCTCCCTCTAATTACGAAGAACTTCCGGCTGGTAACCAAGCCCCACCTCCTCTCCAACTCCTACTACTCTTTTACCTTAAACCCGCATCCACCTCCTCCTCCTCCTCCCCAGTAGCTAATCTTTTCTCCTGTCCAGCAGTAGCAGTCCTATACACCATCTCCTTATTTTTTTTTCAGCCACTACGGCAATCTCATCCCTACCAACTTCTTTCCATCACCACCCTCTTAAGTATAAACGTCGAACCGCGTATGCGCGCGAGTCATCCACAAGCAAGTATACATACTACTACTACTCCTCTCAGCATCTCTTACTCTCTTTCTCGCTTACTCGAAGTAATTAACTGCTTAACGAAGTAAACACGACGCCATCTTCGTCCAGCATCTCTTTCTCACTCTCTCACTCATTCTACCTTTGCGTCGTCCGTTCTGCGCAAATCTCGTAACGCGACTTGTCGACGTTCTATTCACCACCACCACCACTACCACTATCCAAGTTTTTTCTTATTTTAAACTCAACCTTTCCCCCCTTTTTCCTCCACTTTTCACTAAATTCCACGCGCACACTCTATATCTCGCGACTTTTCCACGCGCGTTCGACTCACCTTCTCAAGCTTTTTCCAAAGCCGCTATCTATTCTCATGAGCTCTTTTCGCGGATCCTCGTCACGCTCGTTCTCTTTTACTCTACCTCGGCCATTGACACATATAACAACTTGGCTATATTCCATTTGCAAGCTTAAATTGATTTGTCGCTGGCGCGCGCGAGCACAGGTTGGCGATTAGAAGGCGGGAAAGAGGGAATAAAGAGGAATAGAGAAAAAGAGACAGTTGTCCTCCCTACCCTCCCACTTTTCAGGAGGAGGGGCTATTCTTAATGTGATTTCTTGTCGAATTTACTCGCGCGCCTGCGTGACTCTCTTTTTCTTTCTCTCTCTCTCTCTAGTCTCTCTTCTATATGGCCTGACATCTACGGCCGTTATTCTTTACATTTCCGCTAGCCTGCGTTTACAGATTTTACTTATATATGTTGTATACTCGATTATGACTTCTTTACATCACGATAATGTTTCTTTTCAAATTCAGGATTTGATTGTTTGAAGATGTATTAATTGTCGTTATTAAAGACTTCTATTTGATAAGTTTTTTTTTTTTTTTTGACAAGTTTTTTTGACAAAAACTTTGTTTTGAGTTTTTTAAATCTTGATAGGAAAGAAAAAAGAATATATTTTTAATTTGTATTAGGTATACGCTTTATATTGTAATAGTACTGGATATTTTTGTATAATATCTGGATATTTTAATTATAATATTAAAGTCTTAGAATGCCTAAGTTGAAAGAACGTAAGATTCGTAATCCACTAATTGTGGGTTCGATTTCTGATGTCTACCGACTGAGACATTGCTCTGTCACATCTCAAAATACTCTTTTTATAAAGGGTTAAAAAGATTTTCTAATAAACGTTTTTTATCTATCCTGTATCTGGGTTATAATTCTTTTTTTTTTTGTTAAACTTAAAATTTTTTTTTGTCCAACTTTACTTTAATGAAAAATTTTAATGTTATCAAATTTAAAATTAACAGAATCAAATGAAAATTTAATAAGTGTTTTTAATGTATTATTTTGTAGTTCTAAAAGTAACATTTATGGTAATTGTAAATAGTATGATAGTTAAAAATACAACTTACTTGTTATTAAAATTTATTTAAACTAGAAAAATGTTAACAAGTAATTAACTAAGAATATGATCAATATATTTTATTATGTTGACAATACTCTAACTTCAAATTTTGTATGATGCTCTAACGTAAGATATAATACCTATAATCTCGGATTTTGTTAAATTTTGCGCTTATTTTTATTAAAATAATTGAAAAGTACAATTATGTCGGTAATGTAGAGTTACCGCTTATTTTCATGTTTTATAAAAGAGTAAAATTTTATTTTTTCTTCATAAAAAAACTTTGAGTGCCGTAAAAGAGCTTTGCTCATAAAACCCATTCTCATGTTCATCAATGATCCCCACCCCCCTGCCCTCTTTACCCCAATAAGAAAATCGTTCCTGATACCCTTGTAGTTACAGAGTTTTTCCTAAACTCTGTAAGTCATTTGCTTCATACTCAATCACCATAGATATAAAGCATAACATAATATGTTTTTACTCACTAAAATATATAGTATTTTTAAATCTGATACATACATCTTTAGTTTTAATATATTAACCTTACGTACTTCTTATTTAACATCGTCAAACGATTATCACTGAAAAGTCATATTTTATGCCCTTGTTATAAAAAAACAAAAAAATATAATTTTCTCAAATATGCCTGTAGCCCACACATGAGCTTTTCAAACTGTATAGTTAGTCTTGTTGCGCAATACAAAATTATCAAGTACTGACTGCCTATATATATCGTTAGATTCAACAACACGAGAACACGATCAGAGTATATGGATGTATATGGCATAAATCGCACGAAAGAGAAACAGCCGGCAATTGTCGAACCGATTAGCCAAACAAACAGCCAGCTAGTTTTCTTTTTCTCTCTTTTTCTCTCTCTCGCATAGGGCTGATTTGTGCGCACACAGTTGCTCACGACGTGAGCGCAGAGGCCAACAAATTCCTTCTCTCGCGAAGTACTATATACAGGTATATACATACTACTAAGATACATATGCTGCTTCGATCGACTGAAAAGTATATACACATAAGATTGCTGCAGCGAGAAGTCGCTGATCATATGGCTTTGCGCGCCCGCGCGCGCGAGGCCTATAGGCTTTGCTTCCCACAAGAAGCTTATATATACATATGCAAAGAGAAAAAGAAAAAAAAGAGAAAAGAAAGAACGTGCACACGCCGAGAAAAAGAAAATTGATCAATCGCGCATAATTGAAAAGTCCCGGTGACTATATATGCTACATAAACTCTACATACGCGTGCATATATATACCTACACACGAAAGAGAAAGAGCATATTTATAAACTCTTGCGAATTGACCATAGCGTCTGCGGGGGAGGAGAATATAAGAAGGAGGTGGATATAAAAATTACGGAGCGCGAACGTGGAAAAATGGATAAGAGATAAGGGGAGAAGAGGGTGCAACGTGTGTTTTGCCAATTGCTGATCGAGAGCTGCATGTATATATGTGCTCGATCAGAGAGGTTTGCTCCATGACCCTTCTGTGTGTAATGTATGCCTGATAATTAGACTGAGAACATATTATAGCATATACGCAGCTATTCAGGTATAGGTATATGTTATCTCT
Organism: Leptomastidea abnormis; assembly: GCA_030522805.1. Lineage (NCBI taxonomy): Eukaryota > Metazoa > Arthropoda > Insecta > Hymenoptera > Encyrtidae > Leptomastidea > Leptomastidea abnormis. Next base: position 2,030 of record JAPYZE010003067.1, on the reverse strand, counting down.
CTCTTTGGTATTCATGTGAATTTTTTGTATCAGGTATGGAAGAGAGAGATTGTAAAAAATGGATTAGCGGAACTTTATAGCGAGTTTGAAATTTTTTGGACTTGTGTAGAGCATTTTTTTTTCTTGTTGCTGAAGAAAAATTATAAAATTATAAAAAAAAATAATATGTTTATGGCTTTGTATAGTTATATTCGGATTGAATAATTAAATGTAATTGGAAAAGGTTATCTTATAAAATAATACAATTGTTATCAAATTGATTTTACACTATCACATGATTTATTCTTATTTACTGTGCATTGCAACTGTATTATTGCAATTTATACGTTTTGAGTGCATGATGAAATACTACAATTATGCTTATTAATATCTTCTTTTTGTTAAATATAAATTTGAAAAGTTTCTAGATTTTTTAATATTCAAAAGATTTCAATAATGAAAATTATACTTTGCTGTACATAATTATAGCAGACTTCCGTTCAGTATTTATAGAACGAACGGAAAAGTGTGATAAAATTTGTCTATACATTAAAAATATTTCCGATAACCCAAAGAAAATTTCCGTTTTCAATCTCGCTATTATTAATTTCAATCTTTATAATACACGATAATCTCAATTTATCATTTCGTTTATACACTAATAAAAAATATTATTTTTCTTTTCAAAAAATAGAATACTTCATCAATAATGACCAACATAAAGCAAATAAACCGAGTCAGATAACAAAAATTCATCATAAAAAAAAAAATCGTAAAACCTTTTCTATCCCCCTTACTTATAACCAAACCAGCATCAGTCTATCCACATCCTATTTTAAGCTACTTGTCCCCAGTCCAATATACCTTTTCTTAACAAGAGATGATCCAACAAGGCAAATCAGCTCTTCTTCATCGATTCCAACTGGCCTACGGTATATTAGCATCGAGAGAGAGAGAGAGAGAGAGAGAGAAAGAGTATACGAATTGATAGATGGATGGTACCTATATAAGTATAGGAGAAGGGGAAAAGGGAGATTTCTCTCACACGTGCACGCCCGAGAGAGGATCGTGAGCACAGCTTCTCTCGAATCAAACACGTGTATTAACGGCTCTCACGAGAGAAGCTCTCGCGCGCTCGAGAGAGTATATAGGTAAGCCTCTGCCGCCGCCGCCGCCGCCGTCGATCCACGCCTGTGATGCAACACGGACACCCCCACCCCCTCCCCCATCTCTTTTAGCTTTTTCTTTCTCTCTCGTCCGCGAAATTTCGTGCCCTCGATGAGATTGCCTCTGCAGCGATATGTACAGCAGAGCTGCCGGCCTCTGACGCTACAGGAGGCGAGATGTTGTGCAAATGTTTGGATCTCGCGAAGAAAGAGAGAGAGAAGAGCACTTGTATATAATACACTCTCTTCTTATTCTTCTTCTCTTTTCTTATATACACCTTTGGTAGTTCAGTCGGCACATTGTTGTGCTCCAAGTTTCTTATCGTTGTTGGATGGAAATAAAAGGGGGGAAAGAAGGAGAGAGATATTCTCTCTCTCTTAGACTTGCAGAACGGTGCAATAAAGTGTCACGGTTGCTCTTTTTGATTTAGATCGTAGCGATTACGTATTAATACTGCTGGAGCGCTGTCTTGCTGAGCTTCGTGAGCCGTATATATAGTTTGAACTGACATTTTACAACTTGAAAATTTTTTTTTTTCATGATATAGATTCTTTCACACGTTGAAATATTTTAAAAGAATATATCTATAACTTTATCACTTATTAGACTTGTTCAATCATTTTACGATTCAATCAATTTAGTGTAAACTAACATTTAGTACTTCATTTTAGCTGCATTTTCTTTTTTTTATTTATCATTAATGAATTATTTACGTGAATTTTCGACAAATAATAAACAACTAATTTATTCTGATATATTCATTCCAAATTCAAATTTTAAAGTACACTTACAAAACAATAATGTTATATCAAACGATTTAACAAACTATCGTTCACTCGATGTTTTCAATATCTAAGCCACATAACAGACTTCAATAAATATAA
>JAPYZE010003066.1:0-14088 GCA_030522805.1 Leptomastidea abnormis | reverse complement strand
ACCGCAGAGAAATAAGAAGGCCATAGTATCGCGATAAAGAGGGTATTGGAGCAGAGTCAGAATACATATTGTATACATTACCAAGAGTAACAGCAACAGAAGAATACAGCAGCAGTCATGAACGTCGATATTTTTGGGAGAACGGTAGCGGGAGATGCAGTTGTAGTGGCAACAGTAGCATCAGCGCCGGCATCGGCGTCAGTTATACCAGCAGCAGCACCACCACCGAGCCTCAACGTCGCCGCCCTCTGCTGCAGCTCTGCCAATCCAACGAGCACTCGTGAACTTGCTCACTGCATGACGACCTGCATTCAGAATAAGCAGCATCAATACATCGTCTCCTGTGGACGAAACTTTTGAGGCTTGGCCCTCTACGACGACGACGATAACGACAACGAAAATCTGTGGATGCGAACGCGCACATGCGACGTTCTCGAATAAGTGTCGTCCCTCCTCGGTCTTATCGTACGCGAGACTGGCTTTTTTCTCAGCAGTACACTGCAGTTAAGGCCCGAAAAGACAGCTGAAAATCAGCTTTTATATATCTTCTCTTTTACTCTCTTATTTCTTTTTTTTTTCAACAACTGAAGCATACTAAGTAAATCTGCCTTCAATCCAAATTTTTGGGTTTTTTCTTCTGGCTGAAGATTGTTGACGTATATATTCAGCTTATAACAGGGTTAGTAAATTTATTTTGTTTATTATTACTTACTATCTTTTGTTTATACTTTTAGAAAATATAGATTATTTTCTGCCATTCTTTTTTTTTAAGTGTATATATGATAAAGCTATTCATTTTTTTTTTGTTATTATGTTTTTGTTTAGATGTAGTGTTTACTATAATTGTTTACACAAAAGAAGCTGATATATACAAGCTTATTGGTATCAGCAGTTAATTCATATGTACTAGATACTTGCATTTATTTAATTAATTTTATGCTTTTTTTTTGTAATCCAAGTAGTTCAAATGGTTATGCATTTTTTAATATTTCATACGTGTATATATACATTTTGTATTTACAGTTGAGATTCTGTTGATTATAAAATTTTACCTCTTAAGGTTTGAAAACATCATTTGTAGTATGTAATTTTATATTTTTACTTTGTAAAATATAGAATTCAAAGTATTTTTTTTTAACACTTGTCAATTGCTTATATTTCATTCATTCAGTAAAATATAATTATATTTTCATTAATATAGTGAAATTATATATTCAACTTTATTTATTAGTATACAAGAAAATTGCTTGAACTTAAAAAAGATGGTTAAATAAAATTCATTAATTTCACAAATAAAACTGATATTTAAAAAATGAAAATTCGAATTATTTATATTTTCTTATATTAATGCAATATAATTAAGATAAGACATATTTTTATATCATCCATATGAAATTAAATTTAGCATAATTGCAAGCTCAACAAATAATTAGCAAAAATAATGACAAAACATGTGATTTAAACATAAGCTTTATCAAAATCTATCATTTTCTTATAATAAAAGAACTAAATATTTCTTACAAATCAGTAGATGTGTAATACTGAAATCCTCACTCGTTTTTCAGGTATCCTTTCAAGAGCAACCCTCTACAACCACACTTGTACACACTCACACACAAGAGACACAATGGATCTCAGTACATCTGTAAGTTCGATGTCAGGCGGAGCCGCGGCTTCGGCTTCGCCTGCCAGTAGCGGCAGTCCTAGCGGCAGCAGTGGGGGCGCGGTGGCCTGCCCTGTCTGTACGCTCTATCTGCGCGAAGGCATTAGCCTGCAGAAACACTTGGACACTCATCCAAAGGAGCAGGTGATAGAGGCGTTAATCCGGGCCAGTGCGGCTGGTGGTCCGTCAGTCGTGCTCGCCAGTCAGTTCCCCACCTCGCCGAGCCCCCAGCCAGCAGCTCCCGTCCAGACGCCGACGTCGCAGCCGATGGCTCCGGTGACGGGGAGCACACAGCAGTCCCAACCGGCCCCGGCTTCGCCTAGCCCACATCACGTTCCTCACGCTCAGTCGCCCTATCCGATTGGGCCTATCTTCGAGTGTCCGACACAGATTAACGCCATGATACCGCCACCACAGTTTGCCTCATTCAGCTATCAGCAGTTTGTTAACAATGGTCAGTTGCTCACGAGATTACACATGAATTATTATTAGTAACCAATTTTTATGTTATATAATGCTAATGCTTGCAACTATTTATTAAAACTAATTCAATAAAGTTTAACTTTTAAAAATTATATTTAACATTAATGCCTTACTTTATTTTTTTGAAACTTCAATTAACAGCATAATTTAATTTAATTTATAATATACAAACATTGGAATAAAAATTTGAACAAATGTTGTTTAATAAATCCAAGCAGGTACGATGATGATACCGGCGCAGTATGCGATGGCACAAGCACAGGCGCCGCCCACGAGCCAGATGATGCAGATGCTGTACAGCCCGTACGGCATGTATCATCAGCAGCAGATTCCAACGGTGCAGATGATATCAGCACCAGCACCTCCGCCACCATTACCACCCCAGGCGATGATGCCTAGTACGACGGCACCGTTACCAGTGGCGAGTACTGTGGCTGCGGCGACGACGCGCATGAGGCCGGCTATCGTTGCAGCAACGCCGACAAGCGTTCCGAATCATGCAATAACAGCTAGCGTAAACGAGAATTCGACTGTAACGATGACGACAACTTCCTCGCCACCCAGACCGACCATGTGCGCACCCGAGCCACCTCTAACGCAAATGCAGCAAACGCCACCATCGTCGTCCCAGCATCAACAAGCGCAATCACAACAACAACATCAACACCAGCATCAGCAGGAATCTATGATTGTTGATCAGTCCAAAGAAGGAGAGACAGAACAAAGTATTGTTGAGAAAACGATACCTGGACCCGACCGCATACTGCCTGATCTTGTAATACCTGAGTCGCCTGAGCAGGTGCAAGACGAGCAGGAAGATGAACTGAATAGGTCACATTCTGACCAGAGTGAACAGTCACAAAATGATTGTGATCAGGATGAGCAAAGCCATGACGTTGGACAATATCACAGGTATGAATTTGATTTTTTTTTATATAAAATTAAATTTTTGTAGAATGTAAGAGTTAAATTTTTATTATTTCATTTTTTTCTTTCTTTTTTTTATAAAACATACTTCATTTTTTTGTACTTTTTACAGAGAGGATCAACCAACGTTAACTAGTAACTCTTGCGAAGAAGTTACTGACGATGATAAGACTGAAAGAATCCTACCGGATATTGAAGATAATGAAGAAATCGAATCGTTGATTGTACGGACGCCCATTAAGGTAGAAAGTCACAAAAGTAATGATAGAATGGAAGTGACTGAGTCTGTTCAACCTACGGAAATCCAGATTGCTGATAGAGCAACGGAAAAAGAATTTGTAGAAAATATTCACTGTAATGAAATTCACTCTGATAAAGAATTGGATGATAAATCCGAAGATGTACAAATCATTGAGGAAGCAGTGAAGTCTCAAAATACCAGTCCCATTAACTCTCGAACTTCCTCAGCTAACAAACCAGAAAATGAACAAATGAATAGATTATTAGATAATATGGAATCGGAATTAAGTAATATTGACTTGTCGAGTAAAGAACATGACAACGAGAATAATTGTCAATCTATGGAAACAGAACAAAATTCTATGAATACATCGGATCCCCTAGAAAAACAAGCTGACGAAGATGAGGCGACAAACACCTCATATCATAAAAATATTCATAAGTCAATAGAATGTAAGATTATTGTCTCACATGAGGATACAGACGTATCATCTGTGGCTTCGTCAGACGACGGCCTCATCAATGACGATATGGAAACCCAGAAGATGATGTTGACAAAAACATTTTATCAATATAAGTACTCGCAATCGGCACCTAATTCACCCGCCAACAAAAAGAAGTTTAGGCGCCCAATATCGCAGTCTTCGCTTCCCTTAGATTTAGACGAGAAGCTTATAAGAGACGGCTCAAACGAGAACGTCTGTCAGTACCCGGAGGGCTTCGAAGCTACGTCATTTAATGACATACTCAAGGATAACTATAACGATGAAGATATGGATCTAGAAGAGGAACAAAATCACTCTTATCTTAAGAAAAATGATGGCATTATACAAAGAACAATCTCTCGTGTAACGTTATCAAGTGATGTTTGTATGCTCAAGTCCCGGCGTTCTAATAGACGTGCCTCGCCCGTATCCGTACGCTCATCGTCGCCGTACTGTCAGATAGAGGATGAGGAAGAGGAAGAGGATGAAGACTCAGACGACGCCGATAGTATGGCTAGTGACCAGTCAAATGATAAGGACGAAGACGACGAGGAAGAAGAAGAAGAGGAAGAGGAAGACGATGATGATCATTTGTTGATGAGTGTGGCGACGCAGCGGAGGCTCGAACACGAGGATCGTAAAAACAAAAAAGAAACGGTTCAAACCAAAATTTGCACGACCATGACAGCCACAACAATTGGGCATCAACAACAGCAGCAGCAACAATCTACAGACTTTCGATCTCAGAGCCTCATGACTGAACATTACTCGACTAGTAAATTTTCCACCCTTAGCCACCACAGTACATCTCATCAGCAGCAACATATACCTGTACATCATCACGAGACGTATCCACTCTCAAATAGCAATACTTCGCAGAACTTGCTTAATATGTCTGAATGCGTAGATCCGACTACGAGTATAGACTCAAAAAGTTACAACTCAAGCTCCCCCAAGTCGAATATCGTTCCAAAACCCTCGTCTACCGAGTTGCTAAACATCAATGAAGATGCTCATGCTGGACCTATAAACGTCTTTGAGTTCGACGGTCTACAGATACTCGTACCCAGCACTTTTATCAGCGAATCGTCACAAAAGGCCGTAAGTGGTACTAGCCAGCAGTCAATGTCTAGCAGTGAAAATGACGCAGGCAACGATGAAGAAGTCAAAAGTGTCAATATGAGAGCCGACGAGACGATGCCAGCTAGAGGAGAATTATCTGAACAAGAGAGCAATGGATGCACTGAACAGGGAGCTTGGCAGGTAATTAATAAATTATTGAGTTTAATTTTTTTCTTTCTATTAATATTTGTAATAATAAAATAAAACATGGATTTATTTTTAGTTATATATGACTCAAGATTCATCTCGTATGTCATCCTACGATTTGATGGCTCGTGAGAGCTGGGAAGAGTCGGAGGGTTCGGAGCACGAAGACAATAATAGTGGACAACTTATTGACAGTCGATTTATCACATCAAGTCTGTTTCTCGATCGCGATCGAAAAACACCAACTCGTCGCATCTTCAAGTGTTCCCATTGTCCTGAGGTATTTGAGTGCCCGAAAGAGCGACGCGTGCACAGTACTATGGTACACAAAGAGGCTGGACCATCGAGCTGTAGTAACGATAATGCTGATCAACCCGAGCTCAAAGAAATCAAGCTGCTCGAAGGTCGTACCAATGGCTTTGACGACATTTTTGTGCCCAGTGCATTACATTTGGCCCAACAGGCATATCAACAGCAACACTTACAGCAACAGCAGCCTCTGCTTCACCAGATGCAACCACCTCAGCAGCATCCTGGCTCTGCTAAGACCGAAACTGACGTTAAGTTAGCTGATGGACTCCACCTCGCTGTCGCAACTCAGGTCACCTGCAGTCTGTGCAGCCAACGTTTCAGTAGCGAGAAAACGCTGCAGATTCATCACAGACGCATGCACATAACAGAGCCGATTAAACGTATACGTGAGAACACCAAATGCCAGATTTGCAATGAGGAGTTCACTTCGGTCGCTAATTTTAACCTTCATCTGAAGATTCATCCGCTCGAATGTGGTACATGCGGCAAGTATTTTTATCGCAAGCAGAACTTCAAACTCCATATGAAGCGGCACTTGGGTATTAAGCCGTTCCCCTGTAGCCATTGCAACAAAGCCTTCCTCACAAAACAAAAACTTGACGAGCACACGAACGGCCACACTGGCAATGCGCCTGTCAAGTGCAACCTCTGCAACGAGACCTTCCGTCGCTACTCAAATCTCACTCAGCACAAAAATCGACATCACCTCAACATTAAGAAAAAACTAAAGGACTACATCTGCCACTGTGGCGAAGTCTTCCACACGAAGAAAAAGCTTGCCTGGCATAAGGAAACGCATGACGAGAAGCCCAAAGCATGTACCTATTGCAACGAGCGTTTCATCCACATGGCTAGCTTAACACGACATATGCGACGTGCTCATAATCGACGTTTTGTGCCTGATGCTCAGCGCGAAAGTGAAAACGTAGAGTGTCCAATTTGCAAGTGTATATACCTACGCTCCTCATTAGCCGTGCACATGCGCGTCCACAACGGTGAGCGCCCGTATGAGTGCCAGGTCTGCTCCAAGTCTTTCAGCACCAAGTGGAATCTTCAACTGCACAAGTGGACTCACGCGGCACGCAGCACTAAACCCTTCAAATGTAATCAGTGTAGCGCCGCCTTCTACCGTCATAGCGATTACACAGCTCATATGAACTCCCATCGTAATGTACGGCCATACACCTGCAATTACTGTGGTGCTCAGTTTATTCGCAAGTATAATTGTTTGCGTCACGTTAAAGAGCACGAGGAAAATAAGGCGTATACCTGCGAGATTTGTAATAAGACCTTCCATCGATCATATTATCTCAAGGAACATTTGCGCGTGCATTCGGGTGCTCGACCTTATACTTGCCACATTTGCGGCAAATCCAGCAGCACAAAGTCCAATCATAACAAACACGTCAGGATTCATCATGCACGCGAGCCTGTAAATACTGAGAATTAAGCAGTGCGAATTCATATTTAACATTTAAAGTTGACTGATTAATTTTCTTTTTTTTTATTTTTATTTTAAGTGTAGTTTATAAACTTGATATTATCTTAATAATTACTTTTTTATTTAAAAATTCATTTTTTGAAAGTGATGTTTTGAAATTCATATGATATCATTTGCTGCAGAATCACAAAGTGTGAAGAAAATCCTACGTGAGTTTGATACGACTTGGGTCTTGATGACTCGCTAGACTGCTATCGGTACAAAAATTCGAGACTCCTCGCGCGCACGACTTATGTTATTAACTGATAATTTAAAACTGCCCACTGTAGTAAAGATGCTTCAATATATGAAGCGATAAGAGTATTTGCATTTTTAAGCTCCTATATATTGATTTTTAAGTATGAAGGCAATCACTCTTACAGTTCATTAAAACTTTTTTCAAATTCCTTTCAATACTTTTGTAGCTCAGTAGTTTTAATGGATTGTTAGATTGGTGTAAATTTAGTTGTATTAGCAAATGAAAAAATGCAGTTTAATCCGGTACATCTGCAAAGATTGTGCAAATATAGTAGTACAGTAGACATAAGATTCAATGAAATGTCTATCGTGATGGTTGAAGACTTGAAATTTTTGAATCGATAGTAATATTATCTTTCTTAAACAAGTGTTAACTTTTAAATTTCAAGTAAAGCACTTGACATAAGCGAAAATGATATGTATGTTTCACGTGTGTTTGTTGTTGTTATTCCAAGGAATTGGCTCTTTGGTCGCTGTAAGCATGTATGGGGAAAATTAAACATGTTAAAAATGATAGTTTGGATGTTAAAAAAACGTGTTCTTCGTTGTTTCATTAAGACACGTGTGTTTTTGTACTGGATTATAATTCCAGGTAAAATAAATTGTGATTTAGGCTCATCGTCGCGATAAACACTGATTGCAATATTTTTCATATATTATATTAAAAAGAAGGCAAGGAGAAAAATACTTCTCAAGGTCTGTATTCCTGTCATGCTTACAATGCGGTACAGAAGCTTTTCTGTGAAGTTAAAAACGATAAAAAAAAATAAAAATGATAATTGTATCGTGGCACTCAGTGCACAAAAATATGTAAAGTTTTGTCTGTGCATGTGTGTGTGTGTGTGTGTGTGTGTGTGTGTGTGTGTGTGTGTGTGTGTGTATGTGTCTGATATGATATGTATTTAGACTGAGGATAAATTATAAAAAAAAAATTAAAAATAGTCTATGGATGGGCTGTTTTTTTGAACAAAGAAGCAAGAAAATAAACTATGACGCTAAGTCAAAATAACTCTGAATTAATCCTAACTTAGATACTGTACAAAAATGGTCCAATGCAAAGAATCGGTGCCCGTTTCAGTGTACTTTTGCGACGAATAAGTCGAATTGCCAATTATCGAGCATCGTTTTCTTATCCTCGTTGGACTTGTTTGCGTATCGACAGACGAGAGCAAGTAAATCTTTTCCTTTTTTTGTTCGTGAAAGAGCTTGCTTTTTGTACGCAAATAATAATTGCAATAATGTGAACATTTGCCAACTGATAATAAAAAATGAAAAAGTAAATCGTTCGCTTATTAGTATAATTAAGAGAAAAAAACACTGAATGAGCATAAGAGAAAGTTTTTATGTGTCAATGATATAAGTGAATTTTTTACAAGTAAAACGTGTTGCAAACAATCAATTTGTCACACGGACGATTAGCCTCAAATAAACTTAAACAATAATTAAATAAATTGATATAAGTCGCGTCGTAATGTTACTTGTGCAAAGTCTGTATTTATTGTTAAAATAAATCAGAGGAGGAGCGAGACTAAAGCGCAAGGGCCTATTGCACTATTGCTGTTTGCGTCACAGCATCTCTAACTTTTAGATAGTTCAAAATCTTAGTTAATGTTATTCTTCTATATTTATATATGTCTTTGCAATCCTGTAATCAGTGATTTTTGAAAGGTAATTCCAATGTCAAGACTGATCGATGTTGGTTATCACTGCAATCTTGTTCTTTTTATTTAAAATTTTTTGGCACTAAAATCGTATGTGTCATGTAAAGAGCTTCATTGTGTTAGTTATTATTATAATTATTATTATCATTATTATTATTACTATTATAACTATTATTAATATGTTTGATTATTATTATTATCATTATCATTATTATTACAAATTTACTATTACGTTTTTATTTATGTTATTAAACATTTAGCTAATTACAAAGATTTTTTATGAATTTGAACAATTCAGCCCAAGTGTTTTTAAAATGCTTATAGAAAAATTTTTTTGTGTTTAAATTGCATTTGACTTTGTTCTATTTGTCGTGCAAAATTAATTAGTAATTTTTAATATTTCTATTATTTTCATTTTAGCTAGAATTAGTACTATTATTTTATTATTACAATTAATATTGCTATAATTCTAATTACGTTAAGGGCATTCGAACCATAAAAAAAAATTTCTGGCAAGAAAGCTTTAAAACCCACCTGAAACCAACATCGAAGTCCAAACGTGCAATTTTTTATTTAGTTTATAGAATTAAATTGACGCGTACGAGTGTTTGATAATGTAACACAAGCTTGTACATTTGTAAATATGTATATCGTCTCTATTTTATAATAGGGCTGATTAATGATATCAGCAAATAAATATCATAATAAAACTTAATTCGAGAAAAAAACCGAAACTTTAACGTAAAATAAGGAAGAAAAAGAATGAAGTGGCTGATACAAATAGGATAATTATTACGATTACCATTACGAGAAAAAAAACAATTAAACAACATATGTATATCTTAATAAAAAGTCATGTGTTGAGGTACTTTTTTTTTAAAAAGGTTTTTCTTATTTTTACCTTATTCCTAAATTGTAGACAAATCTACAATAGCGTTAAATTTTTGCGTGAAAATAAATTCTTAACAATAATAATAATACTTAATAAAAAGCATTACTTTTATGACACAATAAAATTTAAATGTGTTTTTATTTCAGTTTTTTTCCAAATTATATTTCTAATTCTTTATGATTGTTTAGTATGTCTTATTATATTTAAATATTAATAAATTTGTAAATAAAGCTAAAAATAAATTTATAAAGTAAATATTTCAATATAAATATAAAAATACGGTATTTTTTTTTATCTTGGTAAAAAAGAAACAAAAAGATAAATATAGGTATTTAACTTATCATCTCTTCATCATATGTGTGTATATATATATATATAGTTCAACAAAAGTCTTCTGCACGCACGTTTATTTTGATGACAGCGTAAACACACGTGCTTTCCAATTTATTAAAGTAAATGATTAAAAATTAAAATTGTATTAAATACACTTGATACAAAAGTCTTAATTTTTTATTATTGATTTTAATTATTTCTTAAAGTAACAACAATATGGGACGATTAGCAGAGGTACTTATTTAACTTAACCTAATTCATAAGTTTTTTTTTGTGAAATTCAGTAATTTAATATTAAATAATGATTGAATTTTAAGCTTGCTGGTGATGGTGATGATGAAAAATCTAGAACATTTGTTTTCCAAGATGAGGGTCATACTTTAGGAAATGTTCTACGTTCAATAGTCACTCATTAGTGAGTAATAATTAAAAAGTAATTATGATTATTGTTTTTGTATAATTTATTCCATCATTCTATTTGTATAGTCCTGATGTGGAGTTCTGTGGTTACACTGTACCACATCCAGCAGAAGCTAAGATGCACTTTAGGATACAAGCTAAAAAAGGAAGAGCAGTTGATATTTTACGAAGAGGTCTTGAAGATCTGTCTAAAGTTTGTGATCATACCATACAAACTTTTGAACAAGCAATGGAAGATTACGAAAATTCTAAGGAAATGGATACAAGTTAAAAAATTGTGTTTATTTTAAATTTAAGAACTGTTTAATTAAAACATGTAAATATTATTAAAATAATTTTATTTAATATAATAGTTTTTTTACAAAACTTTATTTTTGTTACAGTTTTTATCATATTTTTACTAGTAATTTATTTTCTTAATTATTATGTTTAACTTTAGTTAAGAAGGTTATTATCATATTCAACTTTCTTACAAATATTTTGAAAAAAATTTAAAAGATTTAATAATTATTTCACATTTACGTATTAAATTTATTTTGATAAGAAAACTAAAAATAATCAAACAATTCACATCCATTTGATTTTAAAAGTAAAATTTTAAAAAGACAATTATAATTTAGTCTAGACCAATCGATATTATCTTTTACGTCAGATTTATCTTCATGATCTTTATAAAATTTCAACAAAAATTGTAACTTCATAAATAAACGTAATATATTACTATAGATTATTAAAGATACAAAAAAATTTTGTTCGCCAAACTTTTTGAGTAGTTTTATATGTAACACTAGCCAGTAGACTGAAAACAGTACACTAAGATGAGTAAAAAATGAGAAATAATTTTCTAAACTTGGTAATACTTTAAAATATGCTATAAGTATGAAATAGGTATAAAATTCAAGATAAGACGACAATGCCACTATGCGGAAACTAATCAAATGAGTGAAATTGATAGCGATCATCAACAATAGATAGAAGCAGAGCGCCAATCCAATCAGTAGCTTCTGCAAATTAAAATGCGAGTATGTTTATTACGTTTTTTAGGTGAATTTATAAATAAAGTTTGACTGAGTAAATATTATTAGTACTTACGTAGCCGCAAATAAAATATAAAGGCCAAATTACGAGCAAATTGACAATTGTCAGTACATCAAAAATATCCGAAAACCATTCATATATGGTAAACCTTATCATTAACGTCATGATATTTATACTCAAATATACTGTTAATATAAGTACAAAAAATACTTTAGAGAAGTCATCAAAAATAACTGAACTGAGTATATCTTTAGGGATAAAAAGTTCATATTCTTCGTTTATTAAAAAACAAGCCATAAATAAAGTTATGATTATTTGAGGAATCATAATGGAAATGTAATCATAGTTAACAAAATTTGAATTTTCATAATTCTCACTAATTCTTATTTCCATTTGCATTTGTTTATTACTGTCTTCTTTCTTCACACTTATTGATTTTTCTACTGGTATCACCTATAAAATTCAAGTAAAATAAAATAAAAATTAAAATACAATTTTCTTTTATGGTAATTCAAATAAACTATAATACATCACACTGAATAGCTTATTTTTTTACAATCAACAATAGCATCAATGTTATTTTTTAAGAAAATTTAAGTATTAGATATTTTGTTAACAATGATTATTTACTTTTTAAAATTAATCTTTATTCTTATTATGCATTATTATTCTACTAGAATTATTAAAAAAAAAAATGTTTACTATATCTATACTTATTGAAAAGTCGTTTTTCAAAATATGTTTAAAAATAAAAACTTTTCTAATTTATTTCGTAAACTTTAAGATAAAATAGTCATAAGACATAGGTCATAGGGAATAATGGGAAGTAAATAGCACAAGGCAAAAAAGGTGTAGTTGATCAAATAGCTGCGATAAAACGAAAGAAAAACGGGATTGCTTCAACAGTATTTCTATAATGCAAAAAGAAATAGAAAGTTTTTATTGAATAAATAATGAATCGAATTTATTGAATAAAAAAGTTATAAGTTTTTGATTTTATTAATGTAGATCACCGGTAATAGGTATATAAGTGGGGATTTTGAAAATATTATGGATAAATTAAAGTAGCAAAGCATTGAAATACCAAAAATATATCAAGTCGATTATTTAAAATACTTACCATTTTAATATAAAATAAAAATTACGAAGTACAAGTTAATAAATATTTATGCGAGTGTAAGCGCGTACAGTTAATTTATAAAGTAAAATAAAGAAAAAAATTGTTCAGAATACTAACTCCTTATGAGTTGCTAGCTCAAATAGAACTGTCCTATGCTGCAATAGAAATTCTAATCTTATTTTATCGATTTTTTTTCCCCCAAGCAAAATGGTGACCTTTTTCGCCTGAAGGAGGCGTAATTTTTTTCTTTTTCTATATATATTTAGAATATACATTTTTCCGTCCTCCGGCCGGGAAACACCAACTTCCCAGCCGACGCCCGGAGGGAAGTTGTTGCTTCCCGGCTGCTTCGGAAGGAAAAGTCGTATACGCACCACGGCAGGAAGTAAAGAAGCCTCAGATCACTAGGTTCCCGCCGTGAATATCCTGGTGATCTGGGACCTTCTTTACTTTCCCTGCCTAGGTGCGTAATATACTATTTTTCTACTAGAATTGAATAAATTCTATGTAAGAAAATAGACAAAAATATATATTCACGTGAAATTTTAATATTAAAAATTTTGATCCGTGATCAAATTAATATTTTATTTCATAACAACTGATATTGAAATGTGAAAAGGTTGAAAAAATTAAAAAAAAAATTTCTTCTCCTTCAGGCATTTATATACTAACGTTAAATTTTGAGGAAAAAATCGATATACCGACCGCTTGCATTGCCTGCCAGTCTGCGTATGTTGTCATTTTGATCACTGACGTTGAACTGTTCAGTTGCATCTAGCGATATGTAGGGAGTTTAGTGCACTGTATAATTTTATTTTTTCAACTGTTCATACTGCGTATTTTCAGTTGTATAAATTAATTTTCAGTGAAAAAAAAAAATTAAATTTAACATTTAAATGGTAAGTTTTACTCAATAGTAATTAACTTGTCGCTCATTCTTAGTGTTTGAAATTCTTATATTAAAATTTACCACTTACAAGACAAATAATTTTCTCAATTCTTAACTTTAAAACAACAATTTTCTCAAATGCTAATAATAAGTAATTTGCAATGTATATTAATTTTTTATTATCTTACTTAATTATTAAAGAAAAAAAAATCTTTATAAAAATGTATTATTTCTCCAAGTACAAATAAGAATTTTATGAGTGGTAAAACTATTCTAGAGAAGAGGCAACGCTTCTCTTTTCCCCTCCCCTCACAATACCTATTACCTTGCAGCTGTTGGATCAGCTGAACATTTTCATCCCTTCTTATGTTACGATACACACCCTTAAAACGACTTATTTCTTTGAGTCGGTGAAATAATACAAAATAAGCTATTTCAATAATTATATCCCTATCAGTTGTTTTAACATTGTTTTAACATTATTGAAATTTTTATAAGTTTATAAAAATTTTATGGATCAGATATGGTCTATTATCAAAATTATGGCAACCTTTTGGTCATAATTTGGCCCCACTGTAAAAGTTATTATTTTGAAGGGTCACTAGGTAAAATTGGTTG